>JAHRHJ020003619.1:0-137990 GCA_019776745.2 Taxus chinensis | reverse complement strand
ATACACATACCAAAAATGTTATCTTCCTCACCAACACAATTTCAACCCAATATACACACACTTTTGTGATATCTATCATGCATTTTTCTCATTCACTATTACATCATTACACGATTACTTTTAGCTCATCCTTCATTCTCATCATCACTCTTCCTTTTTCCAAAAGGGGGGCATACAATATGGGAATCCTATAATCCCCCTCACACCATTACATGATCATTTTACACTCCTAACTCCTCATTATCAAAAAAAATATCTTACATAACATGAAATTTCACACTTTATAGTGATTCCCCTTAATGACCTAATCTGGGGGAAACAAGCGTAAAATCTCTCCATGAGTAATCAATCAATAAATCACACACATTCAAATCTCAACAACACAAACCTTTTAATATTTGAAATCACATCAATCAATTGATACAACACGACATACTTATCCTCTAGATGACCTAACTTAGAAGTTACATCACACTTTCCTAGATGACCTAACATGGTAATTTATTCTCCATTGTACCGCTCCAGATGACCTAACATGGAAGCCATATCATATACATTATGGTGACACCTTTGGAGTGGGGGAAATGAGACGTCATTGGCTTTCCTATACTTCTCTTATATTTACTTATCCTATATTGTTTCTTCATGTTTGATAGAAATAAAGAAAAATGGATCCAAATGAACAAAATATCTTCTTTGTCCATCTACAATGGCTAGACCTTTTACATATGTAGTTAAAGTTGGAGAGTAAAAATAAACCTCTCTCCCTACACTCTTCTTCTGGAGGAAGGATGCCCAAATCCTCAATTTTTCACACACGTGAAATTAGGTTGGGAACAAATCATTCCCTACCCCAACACATATCCATCAGCAAAAAAATCAAAATCTCAATATCAAAATCATCAATCTCACTTAGTGACCCTCATAATGGTCCCACATTTCTCGTTATGCCACATGGATTAACACGTCGATACAAGTTTCACCACGCTATATGTTCTTATTCTGTGTGTACTTTTACAACATGGGATTCTTTGGACTTTTCAAAGGTATGTTCCTTACTTTATTTACATTACTTGAATTTCATTCAAAGAGCATAAAGGTGGAGAAAATGTACACAAAAAATCATGCACTTACTACTATCTACTATACCATAAAGTATGTTGTTTTATATATGGATCTTGTGTAAGAAAAGTATTCATTAATGACCCATTCCCTAGTATATTTATGTGTCTTATTAGTTTATATTGATTTTATCTTTCACACTTGTCACTCATACACCTAGTTCTGGTCAGATCATATAGAGCCTTGTCTATCAGTCTCCACTCATTTATTAGAATTTATCTCAAGACACTATCACCCAGGACTCAACACAAGTGCCTAGGCACTCTTTTCCATCCTAGGTGCCCATGCCCTCTCTATGTTTGATCATTTTTTTTACATTTGAGGTTGGTCTTTTAGGATTTCTCACTCTTATCCCAAGGAACTAATCAGTATTTCAGGTCATTAGTGTCAAAATTCAAGAAAGAGATCCCTATATAAACAAAACATATATACCATTATAATGGGGGGAAATTTCTACAAAGGGTTATCTATATACATATCAAAGGGACCAAATACTTTGCTCATTATTCTCAATACACACTGCATAGTAAGAGGATTCCATTATATTCCATCCACACATTTGCATTTTATCTAGTTACCACCCACTATCTTATCGTTATTGGCGCAAGGGCAACCTAGGTTCTCTATTGCACACACAAGCGCATAGAACTACATTGGGTCTGAGATTTAGTGCAAAACTCAGTCGTAAGTTCTCTAGTTGACAGTTGAGGATAGTTTGAACCCTCATTTTGCATATTTATTTTAAGGGTTTTGCAGGAGGATATTTTTGTGCAGTTTTATAAGTACCTCAGTTATCCAAGCACAACATACAGGAAACAAAAGGTGAACAATTATGAAACCCTAGTGATAATATCAAAACTAGGTTTTGACCATTTCTATAGACTCCAACTCCCCCAAAAGAGGTCTTGGGCACATGCAGGCATCCCTGTTCTTGCACAAGTGTCTGTGTCTAAGCATTTCCACCTCCTTTGTATTTTGCTGAGGTTTGTTGCGATGGTATGCATTTCTATTTCATCACATTATTCATCCCAAGAACACTTTAGGATAAGAGAAATCAATGTAATTTCCCTATCTCTTAAATTTGTTTCATAATTAAGATTGGATAAATTACCTAGCATATATATTTCATTATATGTCATTTATAGAAAAAAAAAATTGTTTTAGATTTTAATAAAATAAATTCATATTTTATTAAATCACCTTTACATCCTTGGTGTACTTAAATCCCTAATCTTAATATATGTAATAATAAAAATGGTGTAAATGGATTGAATATCAAGATGAAACTACTAGACATAAGCATACATCATAGAATTATACTTATAGAACTAGTAAAGGAAAATCCTAATTTAGACTATGTATCTCATGAACTTGGAAGAAGTTTGGCTAACATGAGTAGGGATTTTAGATTAATCAATGTGAAAAACCACAGGGCCATTAGGAATAAGGAAAGAATCATCAATATTAAAGAGAATAATATTGTCTTCACACAAAGGGTCACTTGGTATATAATTTTTTTCATTGTCACCACTATTAAAACCCTAATTATTGACCCATCTATCATATTTTTTAAGATGCATCCATTTTGGTAAGTTAAAATCCTTGATATTTTCCTTCATATTACCCCCAGTGGGGATGAGAATCATAGTAAGAAATAATTTTACAGAAGTGAACTTAGGATTAAGTCGATATGTTCTTATGCTTGTAGAGATATGCATTTCATCATCACCATTAATCATATTTAGAGCATCTCATCCATGTGTAGTAGGTGTCACCTTACTGATAACTAGTACATGAACAAGATCATTTGTATGTGTAATAAAATTAGTATTGCATTTGATATCATCATTTGGATCAAAATTTAACTTAGTTTATATTGGAGAAGTAGAGATTTCTATACAATCCAATGTTTTGTTTCCCCTTATTGGGATTTTGTATGTTGTAGTTGGTACAGTCCCAATGAACGGTGACAACCATCTTAGCATGTTGTAATTATTACTTTGTAAGAAAGTAAGAAGGAAGTGGTAACATATGAAAGGTGTGAGCATGAGTGATGCAAGTGTTCATGTGACCTTTTGAATCAGTGAAAAGGTACAGGTTGTTTGTGCCTACTATTCCAAGATAGCTACTTTCAGATTACAAATTTCTATAAGGTATGTTGTAGGCTTGTAAGGTAGAATAAGTTGCATTTTATTATAAAATGGATCATGGAGTAGAAAAGGTGTCAAAGAAGAGTGGAGTAACATGGACAAGAGCATAGTGTTTTGAAAAGATGCATTAGTTTTGAGAGATGAGAGAGATAACTAGTTCGTTAAAGACATCGCCCTCATCCAATTCTGGCTTTGTTGTCTTAGTAAGTACACGATTTCTAAGATCAAGTGTAAAGAGGATCTCCATGATCCCAGGGAACTTTTTAAAATATTGGGCTTGCCTCATAGGAGTACAACTGTTATCAACTTGATGGAATGTAGTTGAGCATAATCTAAGGACTCGATTTGAAAAACCATTTCAGGTGATCCATTGACCTAAATCAATAAAGTATTTGAATGTGAACCAAGAGTGGTGTTTCTTTGCAATATTTCAGAGTGGGAGCTAGTTCATCCATTTCAATAGACTCCAAGTTGTGAAGATCATTGATAAGAGCATGGGAAAAGGGG
Source organism: Taxus chinensis (assembly GCA_019776745.2). NCBI lineage: Eukaryota > Viridiplantae > Streptophyta > Pinopsida > Cupressales > Taxaceae > Taxus > Taxus chinensis. Next base: position 134,211 of record JAHRHJ020003619.1, on the reverse strand, counting down.
TGAATAGCTTGATCAAGAGGGAGCTTCACATGATCCTCAAGGATATGCATTGTTATTGATTTATTTCCATGGTTAAGTGGTGTGTACCTTTGTCAATGGTATGTAACCTAAGGGGGATTAGTATCTTGGTGTTAGGAACAAGAATTCATTGGCTTGCATCCATATTAGAGATGTCGGTGCATTGACTTGCCAGTCCAAAGTCATCCACAAGCTTGATTGCAACATATCATACTGAGAGAAAGGGGGAGATTGTTTAACCCTTTTACATTGGTGAGCGTTGTCATTGGAGACAAAGGAGGAGTGAAATTTCATGTAGATCTAGTGTTTTTCCATGGTGTTCAAAGGATTCAAGTTGGTTCATTGAGCTTTACAAGATGGTCCATCAAAGTGCTACATGCTTGATCCCAGTGAGGTTGATGCCAATTGAAGGTATGGACCAAATCACAACACCCTGGTGATTGCTTGTCATGTGAGTGTGTAAATTCAAGCAATGTTATAAGTGTAACATGCATACTATCTCCATGTGTTTTTAGGAGTAGCTGCTTGAGATTAGACCTAAGGTTTAAGAAGATCATTTTAGTTCATTCTAAATGATGAGGTAAGTATGGGAGGATGCTAATAAATACTTCCTATGAAGGCATGTATGAAACTATTCTAACACTAGGCTTAGATTTCCAAGGGACCAGGGAAGAGAGAGATAAATCAAAATTACAATCCTAAACTTTCTGAAGGCTTTAGTACCAAGTTCATCAGTAGAGATCTGTTCATCTAGTCAGTAAACTTTGACACAATACAATGAGGTAGACAGACTGCAAAAAAACTAAGTGCATCTTAACTCTTCAAAGAGCACATTTAGGGTTTCATACTCCTCCAATATTAGCTTTGCTTGGATACAATTCATGTACTTAATTGTTTATTCATTTATTGAATACAACATAACACAATCAGATTAAACATATGAAATTCACAGTTTGAGCTTAATCATTTTGGAAATACAACCCAATGCTTGGGAATCCAAAATCTTTAAAACACCAATTTTATTTGCTCTTATGATGATGTCAAATGTAGTGGTACAATTTCGGCACTTTTGAGCATTTTGAAACTTCCTCCATCTTACCGTAGGGTCTCTAAATTCAATGGCCTGCTAGGTTTCTACATCCAGTGCTGCAACTGAATTTTGGTAGATTTCCCCTTTTCCAATTCCCACAATATCTTCCCTACATATGAGCGGAAAATTGACAACATTTGATAGTGAAGGGGGATCATACCGACTTAAAACCTGTCCTGGGTTTTTATAGGGGCAAACATTCAATAGAGGTACAGGACATCGATACCCCTGTGTTGCAAAATTTTCAAGTCTTTCCTTTCCAAGACACTCCAAGTCTACCCAGGGTGTCTTAACTCATTAAAATGGTTGACTTAGCTACCTTATACGATGGTCATTCAATAATTGGTCCATTTCTGATCCATTCCCTTTAGGTGATTTAGGACCAATTTGAACCACTAGCTAACAGTTGACCCCTATGTGATTTTAGGAGTCTTCGTCGGAGAATGCCAACGAGGTTGTGAGCAATTTTGGGAAGGGCTACCACTGGCCTTCCTGCATGACAGGAAGGATGCATCCCCATGATGAGCTATAAGAAGGAAGATAAAAATTTAAAATGGATATGAATACAAGTTCCACGTGACATTCGTGAAGGAATGTTAACACGTGATAGAATGGTTATCGATGTGTGATAAAGTGTTTGGAGTGAATTAAGCAAAAGTGGTGGCTATCGGGCCTAAAGGAGCAAACACTAGCGAAGTGAGTACTTGAACATCAAGAAAGAGTGGTTGTTGGGAGCTTCATGATAGAGTGGTTGTTGAGAGCCCAAAAAAGTATGGTTGTTAAGTTATTTTACATAGCCCTAAATGGTGGAAAAAATGAGACATCGTGAAACATCATGCACTGTCCCTGAGGTGTGATACTCATTGGTTGCTGGTGCATTACAGAGTGGCGGCTCCTGTGAAATAGAGGGGTCATTTGGAACCTGATTCGACAATAATTTAAACATTCCAAATACAGACCATTCACTAAGTTTACACAAGTTGGGCCAATAGCCTGATCCGTCATTAAAATGACTCAGCTCTAGGAACTCATCTAGAAGCTCAAGTTATCATCGTCGCACTAGCTACGGCTCAAGGTAAGAGTTCTCACATATCTGGTCATTTTTCAAGTGGACCATACCTGTCAATTTTTCCATTTCGCAGGGGTGTTGGAAATGGACAATAGTTGGCATGTCACGGGGTAATTTTCCCTTTAGAAAAGATTGGAAAGAACATTTTACCCAGCCCTTTTAATCCCCCATTGGGCATGGAGTTATACTAATGTGACCTCTGATTTTGATCTGAACCTTGAGCCCCCAACCATGCTAAGTCCATCTAGAGCCTTCCCTCTCCCTGTACGAATGATCGTCACACTGTCGTTGAGCTGGTATGAAGTGGAAATTGATGTCCCATGAAACCCTAGATGTCCCTTTGGTGAAATTTAAATAGGGGAAAAGTGAATTTCCCCAACCCACTTAAGGCCCTGGATCAAATTAATCATTGATGCCTCTAATGAATTCAGCTCTCAAGCCCCCTTGCACGCAAATGCACACCCATACCAATATTGGATGCCAAGGGGGTCGCATGATGCTAGGCTTCTCTTCTCATATAAATTTTGCATTCATTCTTGTCACCTTTACAAATCCAGGAACATAGTAGTACATGGATGCACCCAACCCCTATGCTTGAGTATTTGTGGATTTCATATATGCCATGAGAAATTAGCTATTCCTCCATTTGATTCAAAATCCCCCCACACCTTCATACCTTGTCATGAATTTTGACATATTTTCTTCAGACACTTTCTCAACTTCCATTTCTACACCCAACGCAACTGTTAGGAGAAATCCATTCACATCCTTCATTGAAAATAAAGGGATGCCATCAATAAGAGTATACAGAATGGATTATAATCTGAAGTATCATCTCTTTTCCTTGAAGAACTTCAACTCCGATAGGGCCCTAGCAGCTACCTGATGGAAGATAATTGCATCATAACTTGCAGGTCCACGACACGGATCGTAGGTGAGGAATCATTAACTTTCTATCCTCATCATGTTTAGATTTCCATGCAGCACCCAAAACAGCTTCACCTTCCTCATATGGAATGAGGATCCATTTTGGTAAAAACTGGAAGCTAGCTTTTCACATGCAAGACTCTAACACTCAAAAGTTCATTGTCCCGACCGCTCCAGTGATCTGGTTTGCAATAAAATTCCATCACACGAGTGATCACAAACTGCTCAAAACCCATATCAAATATTTTTTAGGAGGAATTTTCCTTAAGATCTAGTGTGAGATACTAATAGTGAACCTTAAATTGTTTGAGACAAGGTGTCTTATCCTGTAAAATTGACAAGGGCAATTTTACCGATAACCATACCGAAAATTTTGTTTCGATCCCTCGTTAGGGATCCTCCGCATTCAGAATATTGTAAAATCCCTTCCCGGGAAATTCAGTTTTTGAACTTAGTCTTTTTGAGCCTTTTTTGGCTGGGCGCATGGTTTTTCCTTGCAACATCAATTTTTGATGCGCCCCCTTAAAAGCCTTTGGCGCATGGTTTTCCATGTTAGCACGCTTCTCGGTGCGCCAAAGGCGCATGTATTTTCCTTGTTACACCACGTTTTGGTGCGCCCAATGGCGCACATAAATTCATGTCGACAACTCGTTTGATGCGCCAAAGTCGCACCCATTCTCCTGTTGTCAGTTACTTCCATGCGCCAAAGGGCGCATGCTTTCCTCTGTCGACAGTCGTTTTCGCGCGCCTTTTCAAATGGTGGTTGGCGCATTTATGACAAATTTTGTTATATATACCTATGCGCGCCATGTCATTTTCATTGTTCTTTTTTCAAGGCACGTGATTGCTCTGGGTGTGTCAGCTCTGCTCTGTCGTTGTCATTTGCTCTGTGGGCCCGCTTTCCAACCGTCTTTATACATTCGAAGGTAAGAGGTTCATCCTCTTTTTCATTTTTGTGCTTTGGTGTGCTCGGTCTGGTTTTCGTTTGATGGCCCGTTTTTAAATGTCGTTTTGCATTGGACTGGTTCTTCCCCTATCCCGCATAAACCAACTTCTTCCTTCTCTCCCTCCCTCATTTCCAGTTTGTAGGGGAAGTTGGTTTGATTAGGCTTGGTGTTAGAATGAATAATGCTTAAATGTTTAAAGTATTTTTGGTATTCCCCTTGGCGCGTTGCCGCGTCATGTTGCACCTTAGACAGTCGCGCCCCTCGGCGCGTCTACCCAGCATGCTGCAGTTATTAATCATGCGCCCCTAGGCGCACCCTTTCGGCCTGTAACACGCTCGAAACCCGCGCCTCCTTATATCCCTTTGGCGCATCTTTTACCCCTGTTGCATCCCTCTTCTATGCGCTAAAGGGCGCGCCCAGCTTCCATGCAACGCAAGAGTTATTTGCGCGTGTAAAACCTCCAAGGCGCGGGCGCACCTTCCGTTGCAAGTACATGATGTTGTGTAGCCCCCCCATGCGCCGCGCCATATACCTTTGGCGCGCCTTTTTTCCATGTTGCACAATCTGCCCATGCGCCAAAGGGCGCACCAAACCTCAATGTAACATGCATTTCCTGTGCGCCCTTCTATAAAATGCAGTCTGCTTCATCCATGCGCCATGCGCCTTTGGCGCCAATTTTACCTCTGTTGCGTCCTTTTCCTGTGCGCCTTGTCTATTCAGCCTGTTATATACATTTTCCATGCGCCCTGCGCCCCGAGCCTTAAAAGTTCTAACTCTTTCTTCTGCTAGCGTTCCCATTGAAAATCAAATGACTAATTCAAGCTTCTTGGATTGGGTTTCACTCCTCCTACGTGCAGATCATCAGATAAGCCTTGAAGAACACATGTCTACCTCAAGCAAGAGACCCGCCAAACCAAGAGGAAAAGCTAAGCTAACAGAGGAAGAAATGAAGTATAAGTACCAAAGGGTTAGAATGCCCGAATCTCAGGCGGAATGCAATATGGATGTCAGAGATTCTGAACTGGGCCACATTGACATGGACGAATTCTGGGTGAGAACTCAGAAAGTAACAAGAAGCCCCTGGATGGATAAATTGATGGGTAGTGCTCTACATTTCGCCGGTGGGATTCCAGTCAGCGCTATTAATAATGAGTTCATAATGGTGGTTGCCCAATCTTACAACAAGGACACCAGGTGTGTCGAAAATAGTAAGGGAGAAGTGGTCATTGACCTCACCACTCGCCATTTTGAAAAGATTCTTGGCATCCCTCATCACCGAAGCTTCGTGGCCGTTACCCAAGAAGAATGTGTCAAGACCTGGGAGGACAATGAGGACCTATGCATGCAATTAATGAATGAAGTCTACCTCAAAAATAAGAAGGTAGTGACCCGGTGGCCCCAGACTATCCACCGAAGCGACTTCTCCGAAGAACTCAGTGACACCATCACTTTCCTGAGCAGAGTCTTCGGGCTTTCAGACGCCCACTACTTCCATAAATGGATGCTGCGGTACCTGGAGACGATGAACAAAAATTTGCCCGATCAGCGCTTCTGCTGGGGGGAAATAATAAGCAGCGCCATTTCTGAGCAGCTACAACAGTTTGCCACAACAGGAGTGTTTCATATGAACTCCTACGTAGTGTATGCTGCAGCGTCTGAAAGGGACTATCCAGGGCTGCACCGAAGTGGAACTTGGCCTCAGGCCAAGATATATGAATACTACCCAGAGCTAAAGCTGGAGAATAGCATCCAACACTTTTCAAAAATCAATGATGCTTTCTTCTACCATATTATATGCATGCTGCGACCAAAGTTGACTCATGGCCGCACAATTAAGAATACTGTTTCTGCTGTGGAAAAGTGGGGGGCCTTGTTCACCCAATTTCCCACATTCACCTATCTGAGGGCGGTTAACTTCTTGGGCGAGCCCACTAGGTTGCCAAGGTATGCTGGACCAAAGCTGGTTCTATTGGAATTGTCAAGGCAGCTGGTCACATATCATGAGAAGTGCCAGAAGAGAAAGAAGGGTGGAACTCCTTTCCCCCTCACAGTAGGCCGATACACTTGTTCCAGCTATCACAAGGCGAAGGAGATGTTTGCTGAGCTAGAATTGCTCAACCTAAAGCATGATTTCCCAGCAAGGCCTACATTCGACCCAAGAGGCTGCTTGCCAAGGGCTAAGCTTGATCCTATCCATGTCCCTCAAATTGAGGACATTTACATTGACGTCATCCATGAGGTGGCACTCAGGAGACAGGATCACTCCCGCTTAGCATTGGCAGAAATTATTCAGTATGGAGTGGCCATCGTCCCCAAAGGCTTCCAAACCACGGAAGACGAAGTAGACAAAGTATATAATGACACAGATGGGGACAATTGGCCCTTCCCGGCCATTGATAGAAGCAAGGCTCCTCAGACAATTGAGGAGAGGGTCAAAGAAACCATGCGGAGAACGGAGCTCTGGTGCCGTATGAATGGATTGATCTACCTCGGCGTAGATTTTATAACTTCTCCTTTGGGTAATGCGCCTCCAAGATCAAAGAAGCAGCTAAAAGGCAAAGCTGCGGAAGGTGAGCCTAGCACCATTCGGGAGGAAGCCCCTGAAAGTCCTCTTCCTTCAGAGCCTGAACAAGTAATAACCCTGGATTCGCCAGAGAAGGAATTGGCAGAGGATAGTCCTATATGCCCATCCACCCAGGATGTCGGCATCGCTACAACTACAGAGGTCCCTTCTATCCCTTCTTCTTCTCTTCCTCCCCTTCCTCAGGTGTCAGCAACCACTCCTTTGGTTGTGTCCTCTCCCCCTTCTTCTACCCTTTCCCCTGCCTCTTCATCCGTCTTCTCCTCTCTTGCTGATTTGTCTCCTTCCATTTCTTCTCTCCTTTCCGGGCTCCCTTCCCTTCCTATGTCTTCTGCAGCCCCGGTTTCCCTTCCTCCCGTGGACACCTCCGCGGCTATTCTTCCAATGCCACCGCCGCGTGTCTCCACGTTCTTCCCCTCTTCTACTGTTGCTGCCTCCCCCTCTGTCTCTGGTCCTTCTTCAATAGGACCAGCTTGGATCTCTCAGCAGCTGAGCCAGCCAAAGAGGAAAGTCCCCATCGCTCCGATGGACTTTTCGGTTATTCCGGCTAAAGGAGCAAAGAAGCACAAGCCGGTTACACGCTTCTCAAAGAGCGCTGCAGGTGAGAGAGTCCTGGAAATAGCTTACCCCGATCCCACCAAAGAGAAAGAAGATCTGTCTCCAGCAGATTTCACAGTGACCCAAGTCACAATGGGGACGTCCTCTGAAAGTCTCCAGGGGGAAGCTCGTTCCGCGATTGATGCACTTTGTGAAAAGCTTCAAGAAGCCAAAGAAGAAAAAAGGCTGCTGAAAGAACAGAATAAATACCTGCTTCAGGCCTTACAGAAGATGGGAAGTGCACCTCCCACAACTGCCGCCGAGACTCCTGAGCTGCTCAGTCAGGACAAGATCAATGAATATTCAAAGATCGGTGAGCAGGGCATGGCTGTTTCTGCTTGGAGAAGTCAGATTCTCAAAGATAGCGAAAAGGTAATCGCCGAATATATCAGCTTATCCCTGAACATTGAAAAGGCGAATAAGGAGCTCCAAGCATTAGCAGTCCCGATATCAGAAGAGTTGGAAAACGCTAGACTCCAACACGAGGCCTTCCAACAGATGTTCGACTGTTCAGTCGAAGATTTGGTCAAGTTCGGAGTATTCGGTCACCCAAGGACCCTCAACAAGACTATGTCCACTCTGGACTATCGGATAGATCAGCTCGAGTTTGTGTTAGAAAAAATAGATAAGGTGAAGGAAGAGGCCCTGGATGCGATGTATCAAATGGAGAAAATTGTTTTATCCATGAATCCAGGGTTGCTCACTCCTTCCCTCACCTTAAGAACGGCTGATGATACTATCCGGATTTTCAAGGAGTTAGCTTCTCAAGGAACAGGGCCAGAAGTCACGTTTGATACCGAATCCATCAATAACCTGCTGGCTTGCAGGGACTTCATCGGTTTCCTGATTGAGGCGGAGAAAGATTATTCCAAACTTCCCGAAAAGCTTGTAGAAGAGCGGGAAACTTGCGAAGTAATCAGTGATCGGCACAAGGATCCATCACAGGATCAGTTCGGGTCAATGATCAGCAAGTTCTTGGAATACCGCGCTCAGTTCCACATCTCATCTCCTGAGCAGCATCAGAAGCAGGCGACCCCTTTTCGGCCGCAGGACGATGATGATGACTAGCTTCTTCTTCTTCCTCTTCTTCTTCTTCCTCTCGCTATTCTCCGACTTTCTTTTCGCAATATCTCAAGTATGTTGGTGCCAACGATGACATCATCCATGTTGCATCATGGGATGATGTCATCCACTCAAAAATGTAAAAGTCAACATGACTTTAGATATTTTGTAAATATCTTGTAGATAAGTGGTTGGCTCCATTTTTTTGCCTTCTCTCTCTCTCTCATCTTCTATAAATACAAGAATACTTGTTGTATTCTGGAGTGAACATTTTTCAGATAGAAATAGAGGTGAGGAGAGAAAGACTTTGAGCTTTCTTGTAACAGATAAAAACAATTAATACAATTATTCAGACTTTGTGCTCAATAGCTGTGTTATACATTAGATCTTTCTTATGTTAGATCTGCATGTGTCTTTTCTGTTGAATTCATATCTACTTTTCCGTCATTTGTTTATCAGTATTGCTTTGTTTATTTATGTGAGTAGGTTTGGCTCTGTTTACTACCAAACCCAAAGCATAGATCTTCTGACCCTTCCGCTTTGGAACTCATTTCTTTTCTTCCTTCGGATCTGTTCTTTCTCTTCTCCTTCTTTTATTCCTTTCTCTTCGCAGCCTAGAACACTCTACTGGGATGAGATCCCAACCCCCGAAGGCAGAATCTGTGAGACTTGCATAGGTTCCTGCTAGTAGAAGTAGCAATAAACCAGTTTCGCTTTGCTGTCTCAAAGAGGGGCTAAGCCCTGCAACACCGTTGGCCCGTTTATCCATAGATCTGTCCACGCGACAGATTTTCGGACCAACAGTTTTTTGGCGACTCCGCTGGGGATCGGATTTTTAAAACAGATTTCGCCAACAGAAACAGATAAATCTGTCAGATCTATGCTGGTAGTAAAATAAAAAATCAGGAAAAATCAGCAGGTTGCTGCCAGTTTGCAAAATCTGAACTTTTTGTTGAAAATCCAAAAATTTGCAAAAGTGCCCGAAATTGAAAATTTTCTTCTGAGAATCATAGATCTGGGCCTGTTACATATCTTTAGTTCGCTGAGTTTTTATCGAAAATCATCATTTTCCGTAGATCTGAGTTTTTAACAATTTTCTGAAATGTTCTAAACCCTCTGAAAATTAAAAACCAGATCCGAAAAATCGGCTTACTATCTTCCCTGCCATCTTATCCTCGCTGTCATTTGTCATTTAACCGCAATCGGTTTCTGAAGAGGATAATTTTCAAATATCCAGAAAAGTGCATGCTGCTGGTTTTTGTCAGAAAAACCAGAAAATCAGCAAGTACACCCAAAAATAAAGTTTAAATCTGCGCTGTAATATTGCAGATCCGAAAGGTACACTGGCGAGTGAACCTTTTACGCGCAGCAGAAGAGCCCGTGGAGAAGCCGATCCTACTTTCGATCTGCTTCAGAGGCACAATTTCAGCGTAACACCGGCACGTTTTTCAGCGCTAAGCTCGGCTAGCCGGTCATCCAGGAGTGTCTCGCCTTCACAAAGAAAAAGTCTTTTGCCGGGAGCATCCACATCCCTTTGTAGTGCTTTGCTACTCAGCGGAACTACACTTCCAGCTCGTGTTCTCTTTCCGGCTTTTCAGATGGCGGTACCATGGGGAAACGCTATGGGTCCGTTGGCTTTACCACATCCAGTTCACGCACTCCCTCACGGAAATCGAAAGAATTTTCCTAAATTCGACGGGAGCGGAAATCAAAGCACGGATTCCCACATTTCTGCTTTCATTATGTCATGCAGTATTTTGGATGTGACTCATGAAGATGTGTCAGTTCGCCTCTTTCTGGAAACTCTACAAGGGCCTGCAGCTGAATGGTTTCAGCATTTGCCGGCCGGATCTATCACTAGTTGGGCAACTTTGCGGGACGCTTTTGAAGACAGGTATAAGCCTTCAGAGGATGCATTTACTTTATTATCACGGATCACTCATCTGAAGAAGGAGGCAAATGAGACCATGCGCGATTTTGTCGCCCGGTTCAATGCGCTAATCAACCGTGTCCCTACTGCCATGCTTCCAACACCGGAGAACCAGAAGTGTTTTTTCGTAAATGCCATGAGTTCAAAAGTTAGCTTCTTACTCCTTCAAGAGCGAGTAGCTACTTTGCCTCTCGCTCAGGCTGCTGCCATCCGTATAGAAGACAATTTGATAATATCTGGCGAGTTAAGAAAAGAATCAGTAAAGCCTAAGTCTTTGGGCCCTTCGCCTATCACTTCGTCTGATCCAGCATTCCAAAAAATGGCGAATGATTTGCTTGCACTAAAGAAGCAGCTGGCCCAGGCCTCTCCCAGTTCCTCGTATCGGGATATCCCGCGGAGGAATTTTGTTCCTAACAACGCTTCACAAAGGCCGCGCTTGCCTACAGCTGCTCCACGGTTGGCGCTTGAAGCTCCTCCGGTCAATGCTTTGGCCGAAATTGAAGAGGAAGAAGAGCAATACTATGAAGAACCTTCGCTCCAAGGCGAAGATGATCAAGATGTCGGTGAACCGACTGGCGACTCTACTATTGGATACATGGAATTTGATGAGGACGAATCTGATGAAGAAGAGAGTACGCAAGGCTATGCAAGCGGACAATCCTACGCTGTTTTTACCCGCTCGCAAGGAAAAGAAGCAGAGGTTGATGCCCATACGCAGAAAGAGAAGGCCGTGTCAAACGCGCCTCCAACCATTGTTAAAAGAGGTAATCCTCTTCCCACTCAACTCCCTGTTAAATCTTTTGCAAAGAAGTCTTTTCCACCTATCTCTCCTCCGAGTCAGCCCTCTCATATTCCTATCAAGATCAGTAACCCTATTCCATCATCGCGGGGTGAAGGACTCATTCCTTTACCTACGCAACCCTTGGCCGCATTTGATATAATAGATCACGCAAAAAAGACCAAGATCCAAATGTCTGAAGCTGAGTATCTTCAGTCAAACCCCGAACAGCTTGTAAGATTGACTAAGTATATCCAAAGTCAAGCTGTTATAGTTAATCAGGCTTCCCCTAAAGGAATCCTTTCCACTCCTCCTGAATCCCACATAAATGTTGCCTCAACATCTGCATCAGGCAAGATAGAGCCTTTCTATCTCTCCCTCCTAATCAATGGCCATAAGTTGAGCAACTGTATAATTGATTCCGGAGCTTCAGATAACGTCATGCCAGCGAAAGTCGCCCATGCTTTGGGCCTCACTCTTACCAAGCCTTTCGGCAGATGTTACTCATTGGAAACCAAGCAAGTGCCATTGATTGGTCAAATCAAAGACGCGCAATTCGCGTTCGCAGCATTCCCTGAAAAAAGAGTAAAGATGACCGTCCTTGTCGCTGACATTCCGGCAGCTTATGGAATTTTGCTAGGAAGGAGTTTTTGCAGCGAAGTTGGTGGAGAAATTCACATGGACTGGTCCAAAGCTAGAATTCCAGTCAAAGGCGTAATGCAAACTTTGGAGCCGGAATCCCAAAAGAAATACTTGGTCACTAGCTCTGAAGACCCCAAAGCTCAAATCCTTTTTGAATCATCAGGGATGGGGAACTACTTCTTATCCACCGAGGCGGATACAAAGGAAGTTTTCATTCAAGAAAAGGACCTTAATAAGGTCTGGACCTTGCAATTTGATGGCAGCTGCGCAACTAGCGGATGTGGCGCTGGGGTTGTGCTGATATCTCCTGAGGAGGAGGTCATTCCTCTTTCTTTCAAATTGCAGTTTTTCAACACGAATAATACTGCTGAGTATGAGTCTCTGTTACTCGGTATGCAAGCTACAAAGGAAAGAGGAATTAAAAATCTAAAGGCACAAGGTGATGCCGAGCTAGTTGTAAATCAGGTCAAAAGGATTTACCAAGTAAAAAATGAAAGGCTCAGGCACTACCGTAATGCAGTATGGGACAGCATTGAGGAATTTGATGCCTTTTCAATAGGAGCGATTCCAAGAGCTCAAAATGACATGGCTGATTCGTTGGCTGTTTCGGCATCTCTCATGCTCCCACACCCGGGTTTGAAGACGAACAAGTACACCATTGAAGTGGTTTTCCGCCCAAGCGTGCCAGACAACTCTCAGCATTGGCAGGTATTCAACGATGATAATCACCTCATTGCCTTTCTAGAAAAAGCAGAAAATTTTGATGAGTTGTATTTTGAAGGATCCACCTCTCCATGCCGTGAATCCATCAACAGTCAAAACCACGAAACAAAGGAGAACGATGGCATTTGTCAGCTTAAGGGAAATAAAATTCCAAAGGGCCTGGTTTCTCTGGAGCGCCTGTTTGACAGGCATGACCGTTTTGTGAAAAGGAAAAGGCGAGATGATCCTAGCTCATCTCCAGAGACAGAACCAGTCAATTTAGGTTCTGAGGCACATCCGCAATTCGTGAACATCGGGAAATGTTGCACGCCAGAAGAAAAGCGGAAATTTGTCAAGTTGCTGAAAAGATATATGGATGTATTGGCATGGTCCTATGCCGACTTAAAGTCCTTCAAGCCAAAGGACGTTCAGCATGATATACCGCTGAAAGAGGATGCCAAAGCCTTCCGTCAGAAGCAGAGGCATTATAATCCCAAGATTTCGGGCACCATTCAGGCCGAAATTCAGAAGATGCTGGACGCAAGAATCATTTTCCCTATTCATCACAGCACTTGGGTGGCAAACATTGTGCCGGTACGCAAGAAAAACGGTGAAATACGCATCTGCGTAGACTTCCGAAACTTGAATCAAGCTTCGCTGAAAGACAACTACCCTCTTCCCATAATGGACCAAGTTCTGCAAGCAGTAACTGGGTCAGAAATGCTGTCTATGCTTGACGGTTTTTCAGGCTATAATCAGATTGAAGTCTCGCCTGAAGATCAATTCAAAACAGCATTCACTACTCCATGGGGTACATTTGCCTACAGCAGGATGCCTTTCGGCCTAACCAATGCTGGTGCCACTTTTCAGCGGGCCATGGACTTTGCATTCAAAGGCATGATGGGAAAAGTCATTGTAGTTTATCTAGATGACTTAACCGTGTTCTCCAAACGACGAAGTGATCATTGTGATCACTTGGAGCAAGTATTGGCCAGGTGCCGAGAACATGGAATTTCCCTTAACCCAAAAAAGTCTGTTTTTGGGGTTACGGAAGGGAAATTGCTAGGCCATGTGGTTAGCAAAGAAGGAACGAAGATTGATGCCGAAAGAGTTAAGGCTATCCAAAGCCTTACTCTGCCTACAAGCAAGAATGGTGTTCATTCTTTCTTCGGAAAGGTGAACTTTCTTAGGCGTTTTGTCCCTGATTTTGCTGAGAAGACCCGCCACATACTGAACATGATGAAAGGATCACCCACTTTCAGATGGAGTGAAGAGGGGAAAAGGTCGTTTGAAGAGATAAAAACTTCTGTTGCTCATGCACCGGTCCTGGTATGTCCAGATTTCTCCAAAAACTTCATTATGTATAGTTACGCCTCCGAACATACTGTGTCTGCAATCCTAATGCAAAAGAATTCAGAGGATATTGAATCCCCGATTGCATTCATGAGTTCTCCCCTCAAGCCCCACGAGTTGAAGATGACTCAATTAGAAAAGCACGCCTTTGCCGTTGTCAAAGCGGTGAAGAATTTCAGGTATTACATTCTGAACTCGCATACGGTGGTGCTAGTTCCCGACACTGCGGTGAAGTCAATTCTAACTCAGCAGGAGTTAGGAAGCTTAAGAGGGAATTGGATCGCAAAGGTCCAGGAATATGACCTAGATATTAAACCCACCAAGCTGGTGAGGGGCAAAGGCCTGTGTCAGCTAATGGCTGAGAACAAGGGTTCAGAAAATCCTGATGAAAGAGGAGATTGCACCAACGAAATGCAAAGCCCTCTGGAAGGGCCTGATTCTCTACCTCTGGTTTTGTTTGTTTCAACTAGTGACGAATGGTACTCCGACATCGCTTTCTTCCTTACCTACGGCGAATGCCCAATGCACCTCACTGCAAAGGAAAAGCGTACTATAAAGCTCAGGGCAGCTAAATATGTCATCTGGGATGAAAGTTTATATAAGCGCGGGATAGACGGTGTCTTTCTGCGATGTGTTGACAGGCCCCAGCAAGTAAAACTGCTGGAAAGTTTTCACAACTCAGCCTGTGGAGGCCATTTTTCTTCTTCCGTGACAGCGCACAAAATCATTCGAGCCAGGTACTACTGGCCGACGCTCTTTCAAGATACGGCTACCTGGGTGGCAAAATGTGAACCCTGTCAGCAATTCGTCGGCAAGCCCAAGTTGGCTGCCCTTCCCCTAAGGCCGGTCATTATCAATGAACCATTCAGGCAATGGGGAATTGATTTTATTGGTGCACTCAATCCTCAATCGAGTGCTGGACATAGCTATGTCCTCACCGCAACAGATTACTTCACTAAATGGGTGGAAGCCATACCCGTCAAGCATGCCACTTCCGAGGTAGTTTGCAGTTTTATCAAAGAGAATATCATTGTCAGGTTTGGCATTCCAAATAAAATCGTTGCTGATAATGCTTCTAACTTCTCTTCCCGGGAAGTTATTAGCTTTTGCTATGAATATGGGATAACTTTAGCACATGCCTCAGATTATTATCCTCAGGGAAATGGTCAGGCAGAATCCAGTAATAAGAACTTGGTGACCATCATACGGAAATTAGTAGATGAAAATCAGCGGATGTGGCACAAGTCTTTGTACGACGCTTTGTGGGCGGACCGCATTACCCCCAAGAGATCTCTCGGCATGTCACCTTTTCAAGTGTTATATGGCACTGATGCCGAGCTTCCCATTTCAGCGGAACTTCCTGCTCTACGCTTGGCACGAGCAATCGAAGATGAAACTTTTCAAAGTTCTCTGGAAAAGAGAATCATGTACCTTGCGGAACTTGAAGAAAAGAGAGTAAGGGTGGTCGACAGGATCACTGAACATCAGAATCAAGTAAAGAGGCTTTTTGATAAGAAAGCCAAGCAAAGAGATTTTGAAGTGGGAGATCTCGTCCTTCTCTGGGACAAGCGGAGAGAACCAAAGGGCATGCACGGAAAATTTGATTCCCTATGGAGAGGGCCCTTCAAAATCAAGCAACTCAATGGAGAGAATAGTTTCTATCTCTCATATCTGGATGGAGCTGAACTCCCGCTTCCCTACAGCGGGCAACATCTCAAGATCTTCAGGAAGTAGAGCTTGCTCTCTCCTTTGTACAGTTTATTTTAGTTGTGTGTTTGCTTTAGTCGTGTGTTTGCTTTCGGTTTTTGTGTGTTTCCTTTGTTCTCCCTCCGGTCCCCCTTGTTTTTGACTCCGTACCCAATGGATAGGCACATGTGATCTGGGATTCTCTACCCCCGAGTTTCACTCAGGGATAGTCCCCAGAAAGAGCCAGCTGTTATCCTGTAAAATTGACAAGGGCAATTTTACCGATAACCTTACCGAAAATTTTGTTTCGATCCCTCGTTAGGGATCCTTCGCGTTCAAAATATTGTAAAATCCCTTCCCGGGAAATTCAGTTTTTGAACTTAGTCTTTTTGAGCCTTTTTTGGCTGGGCGCATGGTTTTGCCTTGCAACATCAATTTTTGATGCGCCTCCTTAAAAGCCTTTGGCGCATGGTTTTCCATGTTAGCACGTCTTTCGGTGCGCCAAAGGATGTTGAGTGAGTTTTTGGTGCGCCAAAGGGCGCACGTAATATCTTTGTTACATCAAGTTTTGGTGCGCCAAAGGGCGCACATAGCTTCGTGTCGACAACTCGTTTGATGCGCCAAAGGCGCGCTCATTCTCCTGTTGTCATTTCCTTCCATGCGCCAAAGGGCGCACGTTTTCCCCTGTCGACAGCTGTTTCCATGCGCCATTTCAAAAGTTGGTGGCGCATTAATGACAAAATTTTCTATATATACCCGTGCGCGCCGTGTCATTTTCATTGCATTTTGTCAAGGCACGTGATCGCTCTGGATTTGTCAGCCCCTGCTCTGTCATTTTCATCAAGTTGTGGACCCG
The DNA here is from genome assembly GCA_019776745.2 of Taxus chinensis. Lineage (NCBI taxonomy): Eukaryota > Viridiplantae > Streptophyta > Pinopsida > Cupressales > Taxaceae > Taxus > Taxus chinensis. The sequence goes on along the minus strand of JAHRHJ020003619.1, from coordinate 117,973 downwards.
CTCAAGGATTTTGGCTATATTTAAGGTAAGAGGTTCATCCTCTTTTCATTTAGTTCTTGGTGTGTGCTTGCTTGCTGGTTTTCATCAGTTGTATTTGTGCCTGGCTTGTTTCCCTCCTTGAACTTTTTGTTTTCTTCCTCCTGCCTGGTCTGTGCTTTCTTTCTCCTCTCCCTCCCTCTTTCTGGATTTGATGGAAAAGGGAGGGATGGTTTTATTTTGGCTTGGTCTGATCCTATTTTATCAAACTAAGTGATGCCAAGCGTCCTTTCGAAGTGGAGGTTGAAATGTGAAAATGCTTAAGTATTTCAAGTATTCCCCATGGCGCGTTGCCGCGTCATGTTGCACCTTAGACAGTCGCGCCCCTCGGCGCGTCTACCCAGCATGCTGCAGTTAAAAATCATGCGCCCCTAGGCGCACCCTTTCGGCCTGTAACACGCTCGAAACCCGCGCCTCCTTATATCCCTTTGGCGCATCTTTTACCCCTGTTGCATCCCTCTTCTATGCGCTAAAGGGCGCGCCCAGCTTCCATGCAACGCAAGAGTTATTTGCGCAAGTGTAAAACCTCCAAGGCGCGGGCGCACCTTCCGTTGCAAGTACATGATGTTGTGTAGACCCTCCATGCGCCGCGCCATATACCTTTGGCGCGCCTTTTTTCCATGTTGCACAATCTGCCCATGCGCCAAAGGGCGCACCAAATCTCAATGTAACATGCATTTCCTGTGCGCCCTTCTATATAATGCAGTCTGCTTCATCCATGCGCCATGCGCCTTTGGCGCCAACTTAACCTCTGTTGCACCCTTTTCCTGTGCGCCTTGACTATTCAGCCTGTTATATACATTTTTCATGCGCCCTGCGTCCCGAACCTTAAAAGTTCTAACTCTTTCTTCTGCTAGTATTCCAATGGAAGATCAAATGACTAATTCAAGCTTCTTGGATTGGGTTTCGCTCCTTCTACGTGCAGATCATCAGATAAGCCTTGAAGAACACATGTCTACGTCAAGCAAGAGACCCATCAAACCAAGAGGGAAGGCAAAGCTAACAGAAGAAGAAATGAAATACAAATATCAGAGGGTCAGAATGCCCGAATCACAGGCAGAGTGTAATATGGATGTCAGGGATTCTGAACTGGGCCACATTGACATAGAGGAATTCTGGGTAAGAACTCAGAAAGTGACAAGGAGTCCATGGATGGATAAATTGATAGGCAGCGCCCTGCACTTTGCCGGAGGAATCCCTGTCAGCGCTGTGAATAACGAGTTCATGATGATTGTTGCACAATCCTTCAACAAAGACACGAGATGTGTCGAGAACAGCAAAGGCGAGGTAGTTATAAACCTTACTGCCCGTCGCTTTGAGTTGATGCTTGGAATCCCTCACCACCGAAACTATGTGGCTGTTAGCCAGCAAGAATGCCTCAAGGCTTGGGAGGACAACGAAGACAAGTGCATGCAATTGATGAATGAGGTCTACCTCAAGAATAAGAAGGTAGTGACCCGGTGGCCTCAAACTATCCACCGGAGTGATTTCTCAGAGGAACTCAGTGATACAATCACCTTCCTGAGCAGAGTCTTCGGTCTTTCAGATGCTCACTACTTCCATAAGTGGATGCTGCGGTACCTGGAAACAATGAATAAGAATCTGCCCGATCAGCGTTTCTGCTGGGGGGAGATAATAAGCAGCACAATATCCGAGCAACTGCAACAGTTCGCTACAACAGGAGTGTTCCACATGAACTCCTACGTAGTGTATGCTGCTGCGTCTGAAAGGGATTATCCAGGGCTGCACCGAAGCGGAACTTGGCCTCAGGCCAAAATATATGAATACTATCAAGAGCTGAAGCTGGAGAACAGCATCCAACACTTCGCTAAGATCAATGATGTTTTCTTCTATCACATCATGTGCATGTTGCGGCCAAATTTGACTCATGGCCGGACAACCAAAAACATAGTGGCAGTCACAGAGAAGTGGGGGGCCTTGTTCACCCAGTTTCCCACGTTCACCTATCTGAGGGCGGTCAACTTTTTGGGCGAACCAACCAGGTTGCCAAGGTATGCTGGACCAAAGCTGATTTTATTGGAACTATCAAGACAGCTCGTCACATACCATGAAAAGTGCCTCAAGAGAAAGAAGGGCGGAACTCCTTTCCCCCTCACAGTAGGCCGTTACACATGCTCCAGCTATCACAAGGCGAAGGAGATGTTTGCTGAGCTAGAATTGCTCAACCTAAAGCATGATTTCCCAGCAAGGCCTACATTCGACCCTAGGGGCTGTCTACCAAGGGCTAAGCTTGATCCGATTCATGTCCCTCAGATTGAGGATATCTACATTGACGTTCTCCATGAGGTAGAACTCAGAAGAAAGGATCACTCTCGCTTAGCATTAACGGAAATCATCCATTACGGAGTGGCTATTGTCCCAAAAGGCTTCCAAACCACGGAAGACGAAGTAGACAAAGTATATAATGACACAGAAGGGGATGATTGGCCCTTCCCGGACATTGACAGAAGCAAGGCTCCTCAGACAATCGAGGAGAGGGTCAAGGAGACTATGCGGAGAACAGAGCATTGGTGCCGCATGAATGGGTTAATCTACCTCGGTGTAGATTTTACAACTTCTCCTTTGGGTAATGCACCTCCAAGGTCAAAGAAGCAGCTAAAAGGCAAAGCTGCGGAAGGTGAGCCTAGCACCATTCAGGAGGAAGCCCCTGAAAGTCCTCTTCCTTCAGAGCCTGAACAAGTAATAACCCTGGATTCGCCAGAGAAGGAATTGGCAGAGGATAGTCCTATACGCCCATCCACCCAGGATGTCGGCATCGCTACAACTACAGAGGTCCCTTCTATCCCTTCTTCTTCTCTTCCTCCCCTTCCTCAGATGTCGGCAACCACTCCTTTGGTTGTGTCTTCTCCCCCTTCTTCTACTCTCTCCCCTGCCTCTTCGTCCATCTTCTCCTCTCTCGCTGATTTGTCTTCCTCCATTTCTTCCCTCATTTCCGGGCTCCCTTCCCTTCCCATGTCTTCTACAGCTGCGGTTTCCCTTCCTCCCGTGGGCATGTCTTCGGCTATTCTTTCAATGCCGCCGCCGCGTGTCTCCACGTTCTTCCCCTCTTCTACCGTTGCTGCTTCCCCCTCTGTCTCTGGTCCTTCTTCAATAGGACCAGCTTGGATCTCTCAGCAGCTGAGCCAACCAAAGAGGAAAGTCCCCATCGCTCCGATGGACTTTTCAGTCATTCCGGCTAAAGGAGCAAAGAAGCACAAGCCGGTTACACGCTTCTCCAAGAGCGCTGCAGGTGAGAGAGTTATGGAAATTGCCTACCCCGATCTCACCAAAGAAAAAGAAGATCTGTCTCCGGCAGATTTCACAGTGACCCAAGTCACAATGGGGACATCCTCTGAAAGTCTCCAGGGGGAAGCTCTTTCCGCAGTTGATGCACTCTGCGAAAAGCTTCAGGAAACAAAGGAAGAAAAGAGGCTACTGAAGGAGCAGAATAAATACCTGCTTCAAGCCCTACAGAAGATGGGAAGTGCACCTCCCACAACTGCCGCCGAGACTCCTGAGCTGCTCAGTCAGGAGAAGATCAATGAATACTCAAAGATCGGCGAGCAAGGTATGGCTGTTTCTGCTTGGAGGAGCCAAATCCTTAAGGATAGTGAAAAGGTGATCGCCGAGTATATTAGTTTATACCTGAACATCGAGAAGGCGAATAAGGAACTCCAAACATTAGCAAGTCCAGTATCAGAAGAGCTCGAAAATGCCAGACTCCAACACGAGGCCTTCCAACAAATGTTCGACTGTTCAGTCGAAGATTTGGTCAAGTTTGGAGTATTCGGTCATCCAAGGACCCTCAACAAGATCATGTCCACTCTGGACTATCGGATAGATCAGCTCGAATTTGTGTTAGAGAAGATAGACAAGGTGAAGGAAGAGGCCCTGGATGCGATGCATCAAATGGAGAAGATTGTTCTATCTATGACTCCAGGGTTGCTCACTCCTTCCCTCACCTTGAGATCAGCTGACGATACTATCCGAATTTTCAAGGAGCTAGCTTCTCAAGGGACAGGGCCAGAAGTCACTTTCGACATCGAATCCATCAACAACCTACTGGCCTGTAGAGACTTCATCGGGTCCCTAATCGAGGCGGGTAAAGACTATTCCAGGGTCCCCGAAAAGCTCATTGATGAGCGGGAAACTTGCGAAGCAATTAGTGAAAGGCACAAGGATCCATCACAGGATCAATTTGCGCCAATGATCAGCAAGTTCTTGGAATACCGCGCTCAGTTCCACATCTCATCTCCTGATCAGCATCAGAAACAGGCGACCCCTTTTAGGCCACAGGATGATGATGATGAATAGCTTCTTCTTCTTCTTCTTCTTCTTCTTCCTCTCTCTATTCTCCGACTTTCTCTTCGAAATATCTGAAGTGTGTTGGCACAAACGATGACATCATCCATGTTGCATCATGGGATGATGTCATCCATCCAAGTTGTAAAAGTCAACATGACTTTTGGATATTTTGTAAATATCTTGTGAATAAGTGGTTGGCTCCATTTTGCCTTCTCTCTCCCTCACTTTCTATAAATACTAGAATACTTGTTGTATTCAAAGGAGGTGAACATTTTTCAGATAGAAATAGAGGTGAGGAGAGAAAGACTTTGAGCTTTCTTGTAACAGATAAAAACAATTAATACAATTATTCAGACTTTGTGCTCAATAGCTGTGTTATACATTAGATCTTTCTTATGTTAGATCTGCATGTGTCTTTTCTGTTGAATTCATATCTACTTTTCCGTCATTTGTTTATCAGTATTGCTTTGTTTATTTATGTGAGTAGGTTTGGCTCTGTTTACTACCAAGCCCAAAGCATAGATCTTCTGACCCTTCCGCTTTGGAATTCATTTCTTTTCTTCCTTCGGATCTGTTCTTTCTCTTCTCCTTCTTTTATTCCTTTCTCTTCGCAGCCTAGAACACTCTACTGGGATGAGATCCCAACCCCCGAAGGCAGAATCTGTGAGACTTGCATAGGTTCCTGCTAGTAGAAGTAGCAATAAACCAGTTTCGCTTTGCTGTCTCAAAGAGGGGCTAAGCCCTGCACACTGTTGGCTCGTCTATCCATAGATCTGTCCACGCGACAGATTTTCGATGGAAACATGGTTTGAATGCTACACATTGCTGACTAGTTGTTGTAAACTTGTTTGATGAAACAAGCCTCATGGTTAAGTACCATAGCTAACCCTTGGGGTCCAATTCTTCAGTAATTGCAATATATTAACAAGAATTCTATCATTGTGTTTCTCGTAAAATTATAAGTTGCAATTGGTAAGTAATGAAATAGTGTAAGTTGTAATATTTCCTACTTAGATTATTGAACATGTCAAGTTAATAGAATTTTCACCAGTCACTATCCAGTTATATTGTTTTATGACTAAGTCCTTAAAATGTAGCAAGTAATGGTGATGGTACACAAATGAAAATGGTTTAAGACCACGGTGTAGAGAATTAAATTGTTGATCATTTTAATGGTCTTAAGGTATGTTTTTGAATTTTATTTCAAGTAAAATAATATCATATTATTTTAAACAAAGGTATTTTAACCTCATTATGGAAAGTTGTGAAAGAATAATTAAATATGATTGATGGCTATAAAATGTATGCCATACTATGGTCTTCCACCATAATTCATATCCAATGCTAATAGTTTCTGATTTTGGTGGTAATATGGTTTAAATTTGATTACTTTATGGACCCAAAGAAAATTATAGAAATTGTTTATTGGTTTAACAGGGGAGGTCTTTGACCCCATTTTATTTAATTAATTAAATTTTATCATGGAACAAGATTATAGAGTGAATTAAATGTAAAATTACTATTTTAAACTTTGTCATGCGAGTTTCCAATTATTTACTTTAAGGAATTTAAATCCTTAGTAAACCTGCCAAATATGGAGGGAAAATGAAATTGAAGTGGAGGAAGAGAGGGAAAATAAAGGAGGTCTGTAAAAAATTAAATGTGTTAATTTGGGATCACAAATTTTTTTGAAACACAAAGATTCTAGGAGAAACTATCGAATTTGCATCTATATTTTTCATTTGATTTATTTTGCATTGTTTTGGGTTGGGTCTCCTTTAGAGAAGTCATGTAAGAGTGAGATTCAAACTCCACTTCTCAGATAACTATGAATTCATCTTACAAAGTTATTTTTAGTTGAGATAATTAAGGGAAAATATAAATTAGCTAATGTTGATTATGGTATTGTACCTTGTGAATTTGGGGGAGCTCGAACCTCTAGTATTTCTTGGACATCATGCTTGAAGTAATACAAGAAAATTTAAAAAGAGAAACACTACAAGCATAAATATTTCCCTTTTCTTATGTTTTTTACATTTTTAGAATGGGTTTTCCTATTTAGTTAAACCTATGATATGCATTGTCTTCCATGTGAGTTTGATTAATTTACTTGAAAAATATGGAATTGGGGGTTTGGAAAGATAGAATACCATCTTCTCTTCTTGGGAAGTAGTTAGAATGTACTGCAAAATGATTCTTGTTAGTGTAATTTTATTTTGATCTTTACTTATACTAATGATTGACCAAATGAATGCAATTGTAGGATGAGCAGGAGAGTGGGAAATACAAGTGAGAAGGACGAGCAGGAGAGTGGGAAAGATGAGAAGGAAGGGGATTGACATGAAGGATGAGCAGGATGATGAGGAGGATAATAAGGGCTAGACAACGATGGTAGGGAAAATGAAAATAGATAGATCCTGCCTGGAGTTGTAGATATGATGGAACAATCCTCGAGGGAAAAAGGTATGTGCAAGATTCTTTCTTTGGGTGGGAATCACGTGGTGCCTGGGTCCCCCCAAACCATATGTGAATATTTTTTAAACTTGGAGAAAGAAAATTTTTTTGGAATCATCCCTCATCTCAAGAAAGATGCCTAAGGTAATTCTTAGAAATACCATATATCATTATTGGCCAAAATCTAAGAAAAATGGAGAATGCCTTGATAGGAAAACTGGTGGGGGGTGACCTAATATTGACTCCATTATATCTTGGGCTAGAGCTAAATGGAAAACCTAAGGGGCATATAGATGTCGTTACCCTTCCTAATGGATTTTTCATATTTAGTTTCAACAACTTTGAAGATCCTCAGAGGATACTCATTGAAGGCCCTTGGTTTTTTTGGAAACTTAGCCTCTTTCTTAGGAAATGGAATCCAAATTTTAACCCTGAAAAAGAGAATATTAATCAGTTCCCCGTGTGGGTGAGACTCCCAAGTCTTCCTCTAGAAACTATGGGATGTAGATATTATAAAAGGAGTTGTTAATACCCTTGGAACCTTTGTTGATTTGAATAATGTGGTGCTTACTAAATCTAGAGTGGTTTTGTGCAAGATTTTGTATTTATTCTATGATGATGGCATCTACCCTTTCTAAATCCATATATCTACATTTGAAATTGGAAAGCTGGGAACAAAAAATAGATTTTGAAAATTTCCCTCAAAGATGTGAGAAATGTCAGGGGTGGGGGCATGCAAAGCACCAATGTAAACTGACTATCTCTAAGGTTTTCATAGAAAAGCATCCAAATGATATGGACAAAGGTAAAGGACGTACCCCATTAGCTACTCCAAAGAATGTAAATTCAATTAAGGGCATCCAAATAATGGAAAATAATGGAAATGAATCTAGAGAGGAAAATATCTTGAAGCCTGAATTTATGGATGAAGAAGGTTTCATAGAATTAAGGAATAAGAAAGTTCCAATGGAATGCCCATTTGGAACCTCAGTTCTAAAAGGCTAGGATCCATGTTCAAGCGGAAAAGGCTCTATCCACAAAATAGATGGAAAATCTACTGAAGGAAGTGGAAAATCTTCAATCTAAAGATCTAGGTGAAGGGCAGCCTCAATGATGCTTTAGAATTGTGTTCAAATCCTTTTGAAAATATTTAGATTAAGGAAAAGGAAAAGGATATTGTGACTAATGAAAACCAAATGGTTTTAAAAAAACACTCATGAAATCTTTAAAGAAAGGTTTCTTCTCAGCTTGACGAGGTCTCAGAGCTGCTCAAGCCTAGTAAGGAGGACGTTAACCTATCTATTTTTTATTCTTCTTCTACCCATCTCAAAGGGTAAAACTATGAAGGGACCCCAAAAAAAATGTATTTGGGAGACCCTCCACACAAGTGGCAAGAAAGAAATAAATTCAAAAGGAAACAAACAATGGTACCCAATCAAAATTAGATCTCAGGAGTTTTAGAAGAACTAAGAATCAAATTACTAAATTAATATTATATCTTCGAATATTAGGGATTTGGATAACCCAATCAAGTGGAGATTGATAAAATATCTGAAGGTGAATCATAATTTTGATATCCTGGCCCTGTAGGAAACTAAGATGCTGGAGGGCCCTTTTCTTGAGATTTGTGGTAGGTCTTACAAAAAAAATAGGGGTTTTGTTTTTAGTTCGATAGACATAGCTGGGGGAATGGCTGTTATTTGGAATGAAGAAAAAATCAAAGGTACGAAGCTCCTTAACAGAAATAACCATATGGCGGTGCTTTTTCAAGATAAAATATCTAAAGAGTTCTGGATCTTATCTAATATATATGCTCCCAATAGTAAAAGTGAAAGGGAAAAACTTTGGGCCGGTCTCTCCAAATTTCAAAATGTAATTAAAGGCACAGAATGGGTGATTTTGGGGAATTTCAACACTCTTCTATGTCCGGGGAAAAAAGGGGGGGCATATAGATCTAACAAAAAGCATGGAAGACCTTCAATATTTTATTTCCCTCAATAATCTTATGGATGTTGAGATTAGAGGAACTAGATTTACTTGGAATAATAGAAGGAAGGGTGACCAACTGATTTAGGTTAAACTTGATAGAGCAGTGATCTCTTGGCGTTGGTTGAACAAAGAATATGGGTTGTTTTCCCTTCCTCGCATAGGATCTGATCACAATCATATCATATTCCAGATCAAGGCTAAGGATAGGAGGAGAGTCCCTTTCAGATTTGAAAATATATGGCTACTTGATGAGGATATTACTGAGCTGGTGAAGGGGTGGTGGAATATAAAAATAAAAGGTATGACTTTATTCATAATTGTTAAAAAGCTTTCTCATGTTAAAAAAATATGAAAGAATGGAATAAAAAAGTTTTGGCAAAATTTTCGAAAAAAAACAATCCTTGGCTAAGGAGATTTTCAATATTTGGAGTCATTATAGGTTTACAATTCTATATTTACCCAAAATAATGAGAAGGATTTACTTTTTGAGTATCATAACATCCTCCGGAAGGAGGAAATTTTTTGGAAACAGAAATATAGAGCTCTTTGTCTTAAAGAGGGTGACAAGAACAAAAAATTCTTTCATATCTCTACTCTCAAAAGGAGGAGCTTTAATAGAATTATAAGAATAAAAAATGGAGAGGGATTTATGATCAATGACTCTAAGAAAATTCAACAAGAGGTGTGTTCTTTCTTCAGAAGACTTCTGACCTCTTCTCGGGTTCCTAACAACAGTAAGGAAGAGTAGTTTCTTGACGTGATCCCCCATCTGATAAATGATTATGAGAACCTCATGCTAAATAAAATCCCTTTGATGGAAGAAATTGAATTCATGGTCAAATCTCTAAACCTTGATAAAGCCCCAGGACTTGATGGTTTCCCGACTTTCTTCTTTCAAACGTTTTGGGACATTGTGAGAGATGATATGTGCAGTGTTATGCAGGAATTTTTCAAGAACAAAAAGATGGTACATGAGCTAAATAACACTTTTCTAGCTTTTGTTCCTAAGAATCATGATCCTGTGGAGTTAAAAATTTTAGGCCCATAAGTATTTTCAACTATGTTTATAAAATGTGCTAAAAAAATTTGGCCTTAAGAATCTAGGTTGTTCTACCTTCAATTATCTCTGATCCACAGGGAGGCTTTGTTATGGGTAGATAGATTCAAGATGGCATTGTCACCATACAAGAAACCCTCCACTTTGTGAAACAGGACAAGAAAGAAGCTACGTTCATTAAGCTAGATATGGAAACATCCTATGATAGAGTCTCTTGGTCTTTCCTTCTGAAGATTCTCTCAAGATTTGGCTTTGGTGAGGATTTTAAGGAGACAATTCTATCTTGTATTTCTAATACCAAGTTATCGGTCCTGGTTAATGGGACTCCTTGTGGTTATTTTAACAGCACACGTGGTTTAAGACAAGGTAATCCTATCTTTCCCTTTTTATTCATTATTTTGACTGAAACCCTAAGTATAACTCTTAATAAGGATATCATGGTGGGGAGAATCAGAGGTATCTCCCCTGCTGTAAAATTTCAGAGGGTTTCTCATCAACATTTTGCTGATGATACCATGTTGATATGATTTTCTTCCTTCCCTGAGGCCAGAGAATTTAAGTAGTTAATGATGGATTATGAGGAAACTTTAGATCAATTGATAAAGTATGGGAAAATATTTATCTTCTTTATCGATACCCCTGAAAGAATAAGTGTCAAAATTGTTGGTAATCTTGGTTTCCCTTCTAAAACCCTCCCAACCAGATACCTTGGTATGCTTATAGGGATGGAAAAACCAAATAATGCTTAATGTAATTTCTTAATTGATTGATTTATGAAAAAAATTGAAGGGTGGAAAGGATCACTTCTATCTCAAGCGGGCAAAGTTGTCCTTCTTAAATGCTCTATAAAAAATTTACCGATTTATATGATGTCTATCTATAGATTACCATATGAGATTGTATGCAAGCTAGAGAGAATACAAAAAAGATTACTCCAGAGTAGAACTAAATCAAAAGATAGAATTCCTCTAATTTTCTAGGATAAGGTTTGTTTCCCCAAAAAAATTTGTGGCCTTAGTATCAGAGATTGGACTAAAATGAATAAAGCTATGCTAGCCAAAATGAGTTGGATACTGTTAAAGGAAGATAGTGTCTGGACTAGTATCAGAAGATGTAAATATTGGCCTAACCTGTCTGCTAATGAATGGTGCATTTGTACCCAAAACTCTAATACTTCTTCATGCTTCTAGAAGTCCTTAAATTGGGTTAAACATGTGTTATTTGAAGGATGCAAATGGATTGTTGGAAATGGGTGCACCATTAACTTCTGGGAGGACAAGTGGCTGGAGAATTTTAATCTCAAGACTATTTTCCCTACTATCTATAGAGACTCTGTGTCTAAATATGGGACTAAGGTTACAGATTACTTCATTTTGGATGATCCTTTGGGATAGTGGAAAACCATATCTTTGGATCATTCTAACGGCTTAGATATCTCTTCTATTAACAACAAATTAAGAGGAGTTATTATTAATAGAAATAATCCTGTTGAAGATAGATTATTTTGGTCTAAGGAAGAAAATGGTATTTTCTCGCTCAAAAGTGCCTACCTCTCTTTCTTTCATGAGGAGGAGATAGGTGATAATTTTAATTGGGGAAGAATATGGATCAATTAATTAATCCCCAAGATTAATATGTTTTGGTGGTTGGTTATCCATGATAAGATTCTAATTGTTGGCAATCTGAACAAGAGAAATTTCCACATGGTTAATAGATGTGTTTTGTCTGAATCTGATTGTGAAGACATCTCACATCTGTTCCTTAACTATCCCTTTCTTGTTTCAGTTAGGGAACACATCCTTAGCATCTTTGATGTCAATTGGGTCTTCCTAGACTCCATAAAATTGTTGTGGATCCAATGGAATAGTCCTTTTAAGATCCAAGGTCTGAAGTTCTTATGGATTTTCTCTATAATACATTTGGCTTGGGAAATATGGAAGGAAATAAATAGAAGAATCTTTAAAGGCAAAAAAGAGTCCCATGTCAATATTAGAGCCCACTGTGTGAGATCCATCCTTGCTAACTTCTCTATCTTGAACTCCCAAAACAAGTCTTTCTCTCAGCATGAGTCTTGTTTCTCCTTAAAGTGGGGTCTAGTACCTTCTTCCAGTAGGGCCTTTGGTTTGAACCCTATACTAAATGGATGGGTCAAACCTAGCAAGGACTATTTAAAATTAAACTTTGATGTCACTTCCAAGGGAAATCCTGGTCAAGCTAGCTGTGGTGGGGTATTGTGTGATTCTGAAGGAAGTTTTATTCTTGGATACTTCTACAAATTGGGCACTCAAACTAATAATGTTGTTGAAGTTGTTGGGGTATTTTCGGGTGTATCTATAGCTCTACAACACAACTTTGTAAATATGGAAGTGGTAGGCGACTCCCTAAACATAATCAACAACATAAATAAGAAAGGTCCCATCTCTATTTCCAATCTTAACTCTATTAAGAGTATAAAGCATATGGCTCATATCTTTTAATTTTATATCTTTCAAACATGTGTATAGGGAAGCAAATGCCGTGGTAGCGGATTTCTTTGCTGATATGGGGGTTAATGGGCATGATTTGACACTTTTGAAGAAGGTGGAAATTCTCGAATCCCAAGGTGCGAGCACACTTATTAAAAGACACTAATACACACGTATGAGGTCCTTTCATGGGGGTGTCTAATCCTGTCATGATCCTTTGTTGTATGATGAATTTGATTTTATTTCTTAAGTTATGAGAAGATAGGGTTTTTGATTCACTCGTATTCTTGAAGTACTTTATCTGTTTGCCGCTACTGTAGAATCATTTTTTGATGCGCGAGTAAGCTCTCAACTCTCTGGTTTTTAAGTCATTTCATGAAGAGGCTTTTGTTGTTTAGAAAAATGGGTGGGTGATATCGTCAGGACTGAACTTGCTAATCTCGTTGGGGCCACTCCCAAAGCTATGGATCCCTATTTGAGAGTAAGGGTTTTACCCCCTTTTTGAAAATCTTGTGAAGGGCATTATGAGAATCTCAGTAGAGACTTTGCTAGCATATGGAAAGTGACCAAAAAATGGTGTTGTTGTTGAAATGAAGGGGATCATTTTAGAGATCACTTTGGATTTAGTGGCTAAAGTTATGGGCATTCCAGCAGTGGGGAGGGAGGTCTACAAATTGAAGAAGGGAGTCTTTGAGGAACTGAATCTGTTTCTTAAAGGTAATGAGAATCTCACCTCCCATTTTGCTGGCTACCTTAGAATGTATTTACCTAAGCCATATGACGAGGTGGCTCTCACCTTAATTCAATTATTAACCCTAGAAGGCCGCCACAAATGTATTTATGCTTACCACCTCCCAATGCTAAACCATTTTAGATGTGGACAGGCTTTTAGTTTTCCCTATTTCTTGTATCATTCTCTGTGTGCCTCTGTTTCAAAGTTTAAAATGCGTAGGATCTCTGTCCCTCTCCACCAGGGCTTTATCCTTGCCCTTGTCAGAAGGGTGGGCTTGGACATTGACAAAACTGGTGCCCTCAAGCTAGCTTTGGAAGCTTATGCAGATGGTTCGGGGTCTAAATCAGAGGAGGAGGATTCAAGTGATGATGAAGATTCTTTGGATGGCGACACAGAAGAGCATGAGGTGGAGGTGGTCGTGGCCCAAAATTGAAAGTATCTTAAATCTAAGTAGATCCCGAGCACTGAGCCGAACACTAAGGCTAAGTCTAGCAAATAGGGTGCCCCAACTCCTATAAACACTCATTTGGAACAACATTATGAGGCTATGGGTCATGTCAGCTCGATCAAAGGGGACAATCACTTGGCCAGGATGGTGGCTAATATTGATGACCTCAAGGGGGACATGTAGCTCACTAAGAGCCCGGTCTAGTTTCTTTTTAATGATTGGCACAAGATGAAGGATCAGGTGCAGGAAGTAGTTAGTAATGGGCAGGGTGGTGAGATTGAGATCCTAAAGGCCAACTTTGGGGCCATAACTAGGGAAATGGATCAGGTAAAAGCTATCCTCCATAGCTATATGGAATGGAGCATCATGACTGTTAAATGAACCCTGCAACACCTTCAAAATCTGGGGCAGCTTGCCAATTCTAATTATGTTGTGGATAGTCAAGGAAGGAAACGGAAGGTGACCCTGGATGTTTTAGACCTGGGATCTTTCGATGTTACTATTGATGCTCTTGCAAAAGAATGGGCTAAGGTGTTGGAGGGGCTTGAAAAAGCCTACAAATGACTTTGGTGCGAGGTGATCTATTTTTCACTATCTCTATCTATGGCTGTTAGTTCCTTTGATGTTGATAGTTTCTCTATGGTTTTTTGTTGCTGTTAGTATCACTATATGGGCTCCTAAGTTATCTTTTACTATGAACTTTTATACTATGGTTTTTTGATGTTATTATAATTGGATTTATCTACTCTCATGGAGCTTTCTTAATGTACGGGGTAGGGTCCCCTTAACCCTCTTTTTACCACTAATAAAAAAAAAACACATTTTGGGCATAAAATGATTAATCAATATTAATATCTAAATGAACCAATAGAAATTGGTGTTATTACAAGGCTATGGAAAAAATGGTATCCCATTAACACCCTGTAGGAAAATTTTAGTGAATATTTTTTATTTTATGAGATTTTCCAAAAAATGATTTTTGGCTCCATGGAAAATTTAAGCGTATTTACTGCACTATATTTTGTTAAATAAAAAATTCAGAATAGATTGGATAAAAATATGAAGACATGTTTAAGATTGTATGTTTTATGTTATCATGTAGATGTGTTTCCTTATGAAAGGGGGCTTTCTATTTAGAGTTCACTTATTGAAGGAAGAGGAGTCACTAATATAGGGAACAAAATATATGATCTTAATATTGAGTTTGAAAGTGGATATTCCTTTTAGATTCTATACACGAATGTAGCTATGAAGAATGAGTTGTTTGAGGACTTTTTTAGCTACATGAGTTTTAGCTTGGTATGTATTATACATAGTTATTTCTCGTATCACATTTCATATTAAATTATTATAGTAGATATTTGTGTTTTTTTTTACAAAATTATTTCAATATCCTTATTTTGATTTACAAATATGTTATTTATTTTGATATCATCCTATGTATATCATAAAAAATAAAATCACCATAGAAGTTATGAACACAATATTTATATTAATATAGATCCATGAACTCTATTACATAAGTGTGAATCATTTACAAAACTATAAAATATCTCAAATGATATTTACAACTCAATTCTTTTATGAGAATTATAATATTAGAATTTAGGAAACACAATTAGTTGTCATTTATCTCATTATTTATTAGTATGAGGAGTGGATTTTTGATGTATCCACTGTAGTAGATGTTCTATCCTCCTATCTTTTATTGTATTTAAATGGTTTTGATTTAAGAATATCCTCAGACGTGGAATTGATACTAGCAAGATTTTCCCGATCTTGATTTTCTGCATCACCTACTAAAAGTAAACTAGGATCCATATCATATTTATATTTGAATAATTTTTTTGGATCCATGTCGTGTTCCTTAATTATTTTATTCAATTTGTTGTTTTGTTTATTTAGAATCACAAGTTTTTCCTTCAAAAAATAACAAAATTTAAACTTTTGTGTGCATTTTTGAGGTGGACATCCAAGATAGTGCTTTATTCTTCAATTTTTCATATTTTGACTACATTTGAACAAAAAATATACTTAGATAAAAATTAAAATACGTAAAATGTAAATGCAAAAAAGAGTACAACTTACCACAACCTTTTCTTTTTCAGCATTTGTATTTATAACAAGATCTTTGTCTATAACCCATTTGTCTTAGTAAGCTTGGGCTTCAACATTTAAATTCTCCATCTTGGTTAACATGACATCTAGAACATTATTATTTTCGTAATTACTTATAGAAATGGCACCTAATACAACTTGATTGCTAGTTGATTTTGCACTAATGAATATTATGTGTTTATTTCAGAATGGTTATGAAAACGGGAATTTTACCTTCATCAAAACTTTATCTTGGAACTCCCACATTTTCAAAGTATTGATGTATTGAAGAACAACGTCATTAATAGTTGCATTAAAACTATCTACCAATAAATTATGTAATGGAAATGAAGTTATTTGATCATTAGATTGTGGTATTTTGGGAGAAGTGGGTTTGCTAGATGGTAAGTTGGGTATATTTGTTTACATTTATCGTAAAATAGGCTTTGTATGGGGCACTTGTGAACCCTGAATTATATCACGTGGATTAAAAAACACGATTAGGGGCCCTTTTAATTCCCCAAAAATCATCCTCAATATCAATTTGGTGTAAAATTGTTATTCCCATTGCACTAAGGACACTACCAAGAGAGAGATTGGGTAACTCTATAGTTTTCAAATGCACTGTGCCATGATGTTGGGCTAGAAGAAATATTAATTTCCCTTAGTCTAAACATTGCTGAGTGGCGGTGTTGCCTGCATTTATTTCCTGTGTGAATGCGGAGGTGAAAAAACAAATTGTCATTAGAAAATAGAAAATAAAAAATAGAATACAATGTTAACTTAAAATATAACATAATAAATTGATAATTAACATACCTTGTGATTGAACTGGACTATATTGTTCATTGGTTTCTTTTTGTTGAAACTTTAAGGTTTTTGATGTGGTGAAGATTGATGAAAATTGGTTAATGATGTTGTAAAGATTAAGTGTGTAATGATTAAAATAAATAAGTACCAATTGTAATTTGAAATAATGTATGTTTTTTCATTATTCATAGCTTGACATTAGGAATACTAGTAAATTGTAATTTGAAATAATGTATGTTTTTTCATTATTCATACTAGTGAGGAAGTTTAATGAATGTAAAAAAGAGGGGGTGCAACAAAATTCCTCTTGCATTTTTTCCTGATAAATGAAACATGAGATGATTGTGCATCAATGTTTGAATTTGTAGAGCCCTCCAGAGGTTAATGACCTCTTTTTGGAACTTGTCTTCTTGTATATGGTGCAATGGATATCTTCTGTGAGAAGAGCAGATAATATTAATTCTATTAATGCCAAATAAATACATGGAATAATTTTAGAAAAAAATAATTTAAACTTACCTCCTAGTCTATAATTAAAAGATATTTTATTTTAATATTTGCATGGAGTATAGTTAGAATATCAGTGTTATGCAACTCATAAAAGGCCTCATGGTGTAATGCAAGTATATAATTACTACATAAAAATGTAGCTTTTCCATTGCAAACATCATATGTTAAATCAATTTTAATCATGTTGGATAAATATGTACACCAATCATATTGTTGGCCACTAAGAGAACAAAGGATGTAGACAATATCCTAGTTTGGAATGTTTTCCAGTCTTGCTTACAGGACTATTCTTGCTTAAAATAATTCAATCATGGATTGCAAAAATGTATGTGCTACAACTTACATAGATATTCCCCTCTTTGATCAATTTTGGTTAGCTATACAAAAGAAAAAAAACTTGCTATTGGAATTAAAAAAGCATGAAAAAACCTTGAAAATCATAAATAAAAATATTACCTTTGATCATAGCAAATATTTTATTGTAACAAGGTTCACATTCACATGTGGTAGCCCTGTTAAATAGTGAATGTCTTTTGGCATTGATTTAAATGATTTTTTTTTGCGATGGGAGTGTGATGGTGAACTTTGACTTTGAACTGTTGTAATTGGCTAACAAAAAACTTAACAAAATAGTATTATTATCATATTGAGGCATGTAAACAAGCTCTTGAAAACTACATTTTTCCACACAGTCATTAAATATTTCCTTGATTTTTAGAAGGTTGATGATTTATGGGTATATAAGGTTTTTGAATTGGATTTTCAGTTGTGAGACCATAGATGTGGCAACCATTTTGCTTGGAAAGAATAATTTGTGAGGATATGTTTGGAGGTTTCCTAGGTCTAGTAGGTACAAGTGCTCGATGAAGAAACTTTGGAAAAGTTACAAATAAAGGGATTTGTATATATTTACAAGATAACATGGAAACATGGAATCATCTAAGTGACATTTACATCTAGAAGAGTATGACTGAACTAGGATCCAACCATTAAGTTATGCTTATAGATGTCTATCCATCCAACATCATGTTGGTTACAAATGCAACTGGATAATTTCAAAAGTAACCAGATGACTGCAAACAGAACCAAAGGACAAAAGTCATAGATGAATGGTTGTAAGGTTCAGATGGTTGTCTTTATAAAAAACAATACATATGTTTGTTTGTGTTAACAACCATATATATGGCTGTCTATATTAACACCCATATACCAAAGCTTTATAAACAAATCACCACATTTTCTTTTCATTTCTTGATTAAAAAAATGATTTTTACCTTCATGATTATACAAAAGGGTTTTAATTATTCAGGAAGTTAATATTGATTGGTTTGAAACCCATTTTCTACCCCATCCTCCATGTGAAATTCCAAGGGGGATTTTGGAAAGGGCTCTTAATAATTTTCCTTGATCGAAAATTAAAGATGAAAAATAATAATTTTTTCTTGCTTTACTCATAGAGAAGGAGCATATCATTCAACTTGAGGTAGAAAAATGACATTGGAAGGTCAACCTTTGGATGGGTGTTACATCATATATTGATGTTAGAATGTCAGTTATGTCCACTGCTCATAGTCTTGAGAAATATTTGAGTGAACTTTTGATACTCCTAACAATACTTCTACCCACTCACTCATCCTTGATGATTAAGAAGTATGATGGTGGTATCCCTTTAGGAAGATAGACAATTGTTAATGAATGTTTTTGTGGCTCAAGAGAAAGAGTATAACACTAGGAGAAAGGTTGTTAAGGGAGTTGGGCCTCAAGCCAAACCTAAAACACCCTTGCTTACAAGTATTCCCAAAGAAGCTCCTAGAAGAGAAACACCTGCCAAAAGGTTCTATTATCCCAAGAAAAAATTACAGTCCTCCTCATGCCCAAACTGCCAAGAATCCCATGCCATCTAATGAATCTACTTGTCTCCATTCCAATGTTGCCTTGCCAAAGAGTGTTCCATATGACATAGCCCAGGTATTGATCCAAATCAAAGTGAGTGTTCCAATCATTGAGTTGCTTAGGATTCCTGAGCACAAGAAGAGAGCATTTGAGTACTTGGGATTGAAAGAGGAGAAGAGTACCCCAAGCAGAAATGTAAACATTGTTGAAACTCCTCCTCAAATCATTACAGACCTTGAAACACCACCAGCATTAGAGGATCTTGAGAAACACCTGAGGTATACTTGGGGACATCCTTGGTTGATTCCCAATTGAATGTTGATCCATTCTTTACAACTTTGATCATAAAGGATAGACTACTTCACAATTGTATGTTTGATTCTGGTGCATCATGAAATGTCATGCCTCTAGAAGTCATGAATGATTTGGATATCAAATTGACAATAGCCTATGGATAGTGTACTACCATGGACTCAAGAGAAGTTCCGGTAGTTGGTTGTGTGAAGGGTTTGGTGGTACAACTTGCAGCCTATCCGGGTAAGAATTTGAAACTTGATGTTGTGATTGTTGATTGCCCTGCCAAATGGGGTATGATTTTGTCAAGAAAGTGGGCTGCAAGTGTTGGTGGGAATGTTCAAATGGACATTTCTTTTTCCACTATTCCCATTGAAGGTAGCCTTGTCAAGATCTATGGAGAAAAGAAGATGTTACACCTTATTGAAGATCCCAACAATGCTTCCTATGAGGTGTTGTTTGTTGATGTTGATGTTGATAACTTTGTTGGGTTTGCTGATGGCAAAGAACACAAGATGGATCAGTCAAAGTTCCTTAAACAGGTAGGTTCTCCTTGGACCTTGCTATTTGATGGAGCTTGCTCCAAATTTGGAAATGGTGTTGGTATAATTCTGATTTCTCCTAGCTTGGAAGAGTTTGTTTTTTCCTTCAAGCTTAATTTTGAATGTACTAACAACATTGCTGAGTATGAATCCTTGTTGTTGGGTCTGAGAATTGCATGGAAGTATGGTGTCAAGGACATCATTACAAAAGGAGATTCAGAGCTAGTTATCAAACAAATAAGAAAATTATATGCTACAAAAAATCAATGGATGAAACAGTACAAACATGTAGTTTGGGATCTAATTGAGATGTTTGATTCCTTCAATATTGTGCATCATGACAGAAGTTTCAATGCTACTGCTGATAATTTGGCAGTGTTGGGGTCAAGATTTGGAAATTGCACCATTTCACCTTATTGTGAGTACAATATTGAAGTGTTAACTAGGCCAGCTGTCCCTGACAACATCAAGCATTGGCAAGTGTTTAATGATGATGCTCAAGTGTAAAGGTTCTTACAAAATCAAGGTGAGTTTGTAGATCATAATATTGATTGGGAACCAATGGTGTGTGTGATTGAAGGAAGAGAGACTTTGTTTGGAAAGGATATTATCCAATTGAAAACTAACACCATTCCTAGAGGTCTTGTTGCACTTGAGTCAAATTTTGACAATGTTGATTGCATCATCAATAGAAACATGTCTACCTCAAGGGATGTGGAAGAGCATAACTGGGGCACTAATGATAAACCAAGAAAATTTTGGTTGGGCAGCAATCTAAACAAAGAAGAAAAACATTCTTATGTTCAACTATTGAAGAAATATCAGGACTATCTTGCTTGGTCTTATTCAGAGCTGAAAGCATACAGAGAGGACTTGTTTCAGCATGAGATTCCTCTTGAAACAAATGCCAAACCCTTCAGAAAAAAGTAGAGGCCAATTAATCCACTCCTCTCCATGAAAATGCAAGATGAATTGAAGAAACTGAAAGAGGGAGGGATCATTCAACCCACAAGGTATTCATCTTGGGTTGCAAACCTTGTGCCAGTCAGAAAGAAAAATGGAGATATCAGACTTTGTGTAGACTTCAAAAATCTAAATAGAGCTTCATTGAAAGACAATTATCCTTTTCCAAACATGGAAAACATGCTGCAGTTAGTGACTAGATCTGAATTTTTGTCCACCTTGGATGGTTTCTCTGGCTACAATAAGGTTGTTGTCAAGGAGTCAGAAAGATTTAAAATTACCTTTACCACTCCTTGGGGAACATATGTCTATGTAAGAATGCCTTTTGGTCTTATGAATGCTGGAGCTACCTTCCAAAGAGAAATGGATGTTGCTTTTGTTGGTTACATAAATGACTTCATTGCAATTTATCAGGATGATGTGACTGTGTTTTCAAGGAGTAGAAAAGATCACTTGCAGCACTTGGAAAGAATGTTGATCAGATGTAGAGAATATGGAATTTCTCTCAATCTAAAGAAGTGTCATTTTGGGGTGCAAAAGGCCAAGTTACTTGGTCATATTTTTTCAAAGGCTGGTGTCATGATTGACCCTGAGAGGGTAGAAGCAATCAACAAGGTTCCAATTCCAAGAACAAAGAAGGGCATCCAATCCTTCTTTGGGAAGATCAATTTCATTAGAAGGTTTGTGTCTAATTTTTCTTGAATTGACTCTTCCTATTACATGCATGTTAAAGAAAGACCAAGTTATCAAATGGGAGGAGGCTGTCTATTCAAGGATTTTGAAGGAATCAAAGAAGCATTGAAACATGCACCTGTCTTGGCAGCTCTGAATTACAAGAAGCCTTTCCAAATCTTCTCCTTTGCTTCTAAAAATACCATTGCATCTATTTTGCTGCAAAAGGATGAAGATGGGGCTGAGAGGCCTATTTCCTTCTTTAGCAAGGCTTTGCAAGCTGCTGAGTTAAAATACACAATCATGGAAAAACAAGCATTTTCCTTGGTGAAAGCAACAAAGGTTTTCAGGCCTTATATCTTAAGTTCAAAATTTTTTGCTTATGTTCCCCACACCATGGTAAAATACATCTTATCAGAGATGGATATCTCAAGAAAAATATGTAGATGGGTGAACAAACTGTAGGAATATGACATGGATATCCAAACCACAAAGTTGGTGAGAGGTTTGGGTCTTGCTAAGCTCATGGCTGAGAGCAACTTGCAGACTATGGAAGTGAATGAAGTAGAGGAAGAAAGGGCAGATGTTCTTGAGAATTTGGTAAGTTCTAAGTGGTACAAGGATGTAATCTTTTACCTCAGACACCTATGCTGCCCTGATCATTTGAATAAAAATCAGAAAAGAGCCCTCAAGCTGGCTTCTCAAAAATACATCATCACTGACTTTGGGATGGCTTGGAAGAACCCTGAAGGTGCCCTCTTGAAATGTATAACTGAAGATGAAGCTCCCAAAATAGTTACTGATTTCCATGGGGGAGTTTGTGGAGGACACTTTCCTGGAAGGGTTACAACACACAAAATTTTGAGAGCTGGTTATTGGTGACCTACTTTCTTCAAATATGCAACCCTTCTGGTTAGAAAATGTGAAAGCTTCTAGCATTTCTCTAGAAGAATGAAAGCTTTAGGATCCCTTCCTTTGCATCCTATATCAATTTAAGCTCCTTTCAAATAATGGGGAATAGACTTCATTGGTGATATTTCATACCCTTCTAGTTCTAGGGACATAATTGGATCCTTGTAGCCACAAATTACTTCACCAAGTGGGTAGAAGCAATCCCCACCAAGAAAGCAACACACCAAGTTGTTATGGACTTCTTGTTGAATCACATCATATGTAGATTTGGTGTGCTAGTAAAGATTGTTGCTGATAATGCCATGTGTTTCAGAGCTAATCCCTTGATGGCAATGTGCAAGGAGTATGGAACCAATCTGACTTATGCTTCAAACTATAACCCTCAAGGGAATGGACAAGCTGAGTCCAGCAATAATAACTTGTTGAAGATCATTAGGAGAACCTTGGAGTTGAATAAGATAAAATGGGGTGAACAACTGAAATTTGTAGTTTGGGTTGATAGAATCACTTCCAAAAGAGCTACTGGTAAGAGCCCATTTGAGTTGGTGTATGGAACTCAAGCTCTTCTTCCCTTACATCTACAATTATCTTCATTTCAGTTTGTTCAACAACTTGAAGATCAAGAGGTCAATCCATATGAAGCAAGGATTAATCAGATTGTTGAGTTGGATGAAGAAAGAAGAGCATCCCACCAAAGGCATGTCAGATTTAGAGAGAAGTTGAAAAGAGGTTGTTTGACAAGAAGGTCACTCCTAGGGCTTTCAATGTTGGAGATTTGTTTTTTTGTGGGATAACAGGCATGAAGATAAGGGCAAACATGGTAAATTTGATGCATTGTGGATGGGCCCCTACTCCATTGATATCAGAATTGGTGAGAATACCTTTTTTCTCAAGGATTAGATGGGGAATTTCTTGAACTTCCTATTAATGGAAGGCATCTGAAGCATTTCTTGGATTAATCCCCAAATTTGAGGTATATACCACTTGTATAGTGTATAGTCTTTGTTTTTTGGCTCTGTTTTTTGCTATTTTTGTCAGTTTGTGGTCTTGAAGATTTTTTGTCCGATTGATGGTATTTTCATGGGGTACATACATTGTATGATCAACCATTTAACAAACAGTCCTAATGGTTGTTTTTACAAGCACTTGGTCTGCTTATTTACCCGTTCTTCATGGCTACTCGCTGGGATTGCCCATCCCCAAGAAGGAGCCGATGTTGAAATGGAGGGTACCTTATGGTACCCAAATTTATTGAGCATATCTAAATCTGAGTAAGCATCAAAGATATGGCATGAAGCTTGAAGATAGATGGATCATGGTGTGTTTCATTTTGTAGCCGGGGATATGATCTAACTGGCACTCAATGTTTGTGGAGATATGGATAGCACTCAAATAAGACTTGATCTTGTCCTAACTATTTTAGGTTGTGCCTTTCAACCAAGGTAAGAGGACCTATTTTGTAACCCTCAAATGGTGAAGGAGATGAAGATATCCCTCAATTTGTGAAAATAGTATGAAAAGGGCCTTGGGAAAATATGATCAACACTCCAAATCTGACTTTCACAAGTTGTCACTTCCAAATTATGGAGATACTTTCAATGCAAGGCAAAGGGTTACTGAAGACATTTTGAAATCCTGATCTATTCTGCATACTTTAGCAAATGGATTTTGATCTTTTGTGGGTATACAAGTCAAAAAATGGGTAAAATAGGGTAGGATTAGTTATTTTTGAATGATTTTTTTTGGGTGGGAGTTTAGATAAGACAAACCAAGGTCTTCCAGACTCTTTGAGGATTTCAGAAAAATATGGAGAAACTTAACAGTAGAAAGTATCAAAATGGTTAATCATCCCTTCAACCAGGATATGTGCATCAAATGGAGGCCCAGATCTACACTTTTCCACACAATATTTGATCATCTATCACAAAATCTTGAGTTATAATGAACCAATGAAGCATTTAGCAATCACTATTTAATCATGACCTAAGGTGCACCCAAAGGTTTACAAACAATCTCTGAAGTCAAGGAAGGTAAAGTGATTTTAAATTTGTTTATCTCTTTATCAGATGAAAGCTCTTCTGAATGTGAGATTGAAAATGCCACTAAACTATCACAAGAAATGAGACCATGTATGATCAAGAGAGATTTTAAACACAAGACTGCAACAGGAAACAAGAAACACAAATTTGAAATGCATTCTGAAATGTAAGCATTCACATATTTTTCCCAAAGACAACACAAAATAACTCAAAAATGATCAGATTTATTAGCAGGGGAATGTTTTGAAAAACAATCTCAGAGCTTGTTAATGGCTATACATGTGTAACCAACTTAACATGATTTGAAATCTGATACAGAGAGAGTTACATGAGTTTCTCAAGTGGTCACTCAGAGAATGGGCTTCTTCCCAGATTTTCCCATGAAATTTTTAGTTTTCCAGGCTTTTTTAAACTCTTCCAACCCTTTGCATGACAAATTCATGCAATATATAGCTTTCAATCTCCTTCAAGCCTTCTTTCCCAAGAAAAGAATATGCCAAAGGATCAAATTTGTTACAAAAATTCCTCATGATTCACAGACAGGGACGTTTAACAGAACACGTCCAAAAAGTTACCAGTTGTCTCAAAAAGAGATGAATCATTGCAAAATTTGCATCATTATCCATTGTGGAGGCACGTTTTTCATCTTCAAAGCATGCAGACCCCCTTCCTTTCATTATTTCATCCTTATCCCTCCAAAATTTGACTCTACAACTTTTGGATCTGATATTTCACGTTTTTGGACGAGTTAGGGAAAAAATTCATTTCAAAAAATCTATGGTCTTCAAATTGATCCTCAAAACCAATTGCATTGGTCCTTGTAGGCACAAACGACATGAATTTGTCAAAAATTTGATGAAAATTGATGCAAAAAATGCATCTCCAAACTTCTTGGAGCATTCTAAGGTAAAAATGGCAACAGAGCAAAAAGCTATGCACAACTACCATTGATTTGAAATTCAAATTTTAATCTACGCCCTCCACATGGAGAAAAACCATTGGAGATGGGCTTTGGAGGCACCTTTTTCCATTTTGCATTTTTTAAAAAGAAATGGCCACGTGGCGAGATTTGATTCGACATGGGCACGAGTTTCACATTTTTAAATTTTTGACCCTTTTATTCTGAGTGGCCACGTGGCACCATTCCATTGGATGAAGACCTAGGAGCTTCATTTTACCTTTTAAAATTTTTGGGAAAAATTGGAAAAATTTGATATTTTTCCCCGCACCTCCACCATCATGAAAATGGGCCTGACACGTGTCCCAAAGTGGGCCCCATTGGAATCATGGACCGATTCTACACATTTCCACCTTTTTTGGAAAAAAGGAAATTTTTCCAAATTATCTCCATGGACCCATACCTCTGATTCTATCCCTGACACGTGGCGATTTTTGATTCATTGTTGGCTTGCGTTCCTCCTTTTAATTTTATGCCTTTATGCCAAAAAATGGGAAAAAATATCAATTTTACCCCGAGCCCCAAAGTTCCACCTCTGACCTTGCCATGTGTCCCTCTATGATTCATTTACATGGCTTGCATTCCTCATTTTTATATTTTTACCAAAAAAGACAAAAAATTCAAGTACCTCCCCCTTCAAAAAAATGTTCCACCTGTGATTCACTAAGGAGTCATTGTTTTGTGACTTTAATCTTTTAACCAAATAAAGTCAAAAAACTTCAAAAGAACCCGACCACCCGCAATTTCCTTGGCTCTGAAGCCGTCCATGTGTTCCATTTTGATTCATTGTGGGCCCTAGGCATTTTCTTTGCACTTTAACTCTTTTTCCAAAATGCCTTAAGGCACAAAAATACCCGCTACTTCTCATCCAATCAAAACATGCCATGTAAGCAACATTAGAACCAATCAGAGTAAAGCGGAGCCATGGGACCAAATTCACCCTTTTGCCAAAAAAGTAAAAAGTGATAAGTTAAAACAATTTTCGCCGTCCCTCAGCCAATTAGAACAAGCCACATTGCCATGAATGCTGAAGAAGAAATTGACAGGAAAATGATGCCTGTCTGACCGTCAAAACACAGAAAATGCCAAGGATGCCCTAGAATTCAATTTTTTGGCTAAGGACGACAAATTTCTCAAAATTAAACCAACTGAAACATGTTTTCAAAGAATTTTTTTATCATGGAATTGGATTTTCAATGGCATACAAGTGCAAATCGATCAATTTTAAACTTCCATGATCAGGCAAAAAGGAAAAATGGCAGAGCCCACAGATTTTGGAAAAATTAGGGCACAAAACAGGGCACACATGTAGATTTATTTCAAATTGGGGAAAAACAACAAGTTTGTGAGCATTTCAAGGCATTCACTAGAGGGGGAAAAGTTGCGGACCACCAATTTGAGAGAAAAAACATTTCAGAGCACACAGAATGAAGGAAAAATTTAGGGAAAAATGGTGCAAGCTCAAAAATGGCACCACTTGTGATGATTCTACTAGAATTGAGAATATAAACCAGCATATTAAATATTTATAAAACAAACATTATAAAAAACATTTAAACATGATATTTATTAAGTTATGTTAGAAATAATATAACACTTAATTCACCATATGTGTATTAATGTGTAATTATAATAAAGTAATTATTTAATTACTTTATTTAGTTTAGTTATTAGTGTGTTGTTATCATCCCTTAGATTGTGGAGGATGTTCTTTAGTTAGAATATTGTTCTCAGATGATTTCCTGTAGAAGCTTTTTAGGGACAATATGCTATTTCTGCATATTTGTTTTGTTTAGGATATTTGTTCCATGTATTGTGGAAGAGATATAAGCTTTCCAATATCTATAAATATTGCACCTCTCTTTTGGTTGTAATGCTTTAATAAAATCATAGCAAGCTCCACCTTGTTTTTGCAATTTAATCTGGTTTATAGATTTCATTTGGTACTAGAGTAGGGGAGTTAAGGCTGTAGATAATTGTTGAGGAAGTGATAGAAGTTTTGAGGAAGGAGGACTAGAAGCCTGAGCCAAGAGGATCCATAGATGCCCCCAGCCTCTTCAAATCCCTTGCCCTACTCCACACGCCAGAAGCAATAAAAGCAACAGTATAGAAAACACCTCCAAGATTGGTAACAAAGTGATTGTATCAATTTTTTTTTAATACTGTTCATTGCATATGAACTATATATAATTGTTTTTTTTTCTTTCTCTCTAATTCAGATATCCCGTTTAGTGTGATTTAATTTATTGGACCCCCAATTTTGGAGGCACCACCATTCGGGTTTGGTGTGTAGGTTTCATTTTTAATAAAAAAAAACATCCACCACCAAAGTACAACCTGTATGCAACTATGATATTTACATATATCTATGAATTCACCTTGCAGACATGTGGATTTACCTGATAGTTTCACACCTGCAAAATAAAACAACGAGCTAGATACTGATCTGGCTGTGCGTGTTCAATCTGCAAGCAATTCCTGTGTGACCTTGCAGAACAGAGCATAAGAGAGCCTTTAAGGTGAAAGGGCGGTGAACGAAAAAAAGACTGACGATGGAAAAAATTTCCTTTATTGGATGATGCGAAAAAAAATTAGAAGTAAAAAAAAAGAAAATCCATTTTTCAAAAGGGGCCTGGAAAAAAAATAATTTTAAAACGGTCACAACTTTCAACTGGTACATCGGATTGAGGTGCCATTTTTATTGGAAGTGTGTGTTTTTTCAAGTTCTATGCTTTGGTCCAGTCAAAGAGGCCAAAGAGCCCAAAACTAAATTTGTAATGGAAAAGAGGCCAAAGTGCCCCAAAAATTTAAAAAAATTACGAAAATATTATTTTTTCGTAAATAAGAAGGGGGGGGTGCAATTTTCTTTTTCTATTTACAAGATATTTGTAAAAATGGCCGATAGTGCTGAAAAATCATTGTAAAATGCCAAAAAGGAGCCCACACTCAATAAAAAAATCAATTTGGGGGGGGGGGGGTGTGTAATGATTTGAGGGGGGGATTTGTTTCGTGTTTGATTCTCTATCTGTCTTTTATTTCCTGCACAAATGGCTAACAATGCGCCCAAATTCTTTTTTTCGCAATTCATAACTCCTACAAGGAGATAATTATGCTACATGGAAAATGAAAATTAAAACTCAACTTGAATTTGAGGACATAATTGGGTGTAGTTGATGGCTCGATAACAAGACCAGAAAATGATATTGCTGAACAACATGTGTTTGATCATGCTAATCAAAAGGAAAAACCTATAATTCTATCTGGTGTAACTGATGATGTCCAACCTCATATCAGCAAGCAACAACTATAAAAGAAGCATGGGATAAACTAGCAACTATATATGAAGCTAAGAACAAAAATGCTATTTTGTAATTACACAAACACAACTCCATTGTCTCAAAATGAATTCTAATGAATCTATTGAAGGTTTTCTAAAGCGTGTTGCTATATTGAGATCATCTCTCCAAGCTTTGGAAGTAGAGGTCACTACTGAATCTCTTGTCCCTATTGTATTGAGAGCTTTACCAGCCTCATACAAAATATTTGTCACAAACTCTCAACATTATGGGTCCAACTACAAGTTTTGAAGAGTTAGTGAACATGTTACAACAGGAAGAGTCCATGAACAAACTTGTAGAAGATGAGGAACACGCCCTCTCTTCATTCTATAAGGGAAAGAAACAGATTCATAAACTGGTAAGCAACACAAACATCATTCTCAACAGAATAATCAAGGGAACACTCAGCAAAAGTAGTGTCAGATTTGTGGCAGAAAAGGACATGACTTAAAATATTGTTGGTATAACACATATCACAAGGGTTACATTTAGTGGAAATAAGCCAGGTTAATCATGACAATCACTAGTACACTTCGCTTATCAAAACAAACAACTTGGTACAAAGTAACCGTCACATAGCCAAAGATAATTGTTGCAGCACGACATCATACCTGAAGATCTAGCACAGATAACTCGTTTTCATGAGGACTTCCTATTTGCTGCACAATCAACTCAAGAAATCAATTCACACACAGGCAATTTGGTATATTGAGTTAGGAGCATACAAGACATTTGACCGGGGAGAAATCATTGGTTCTTAGACTTAAAGGAGGAGAGACCTAAGGGAGAGAGGGCACTCTGTTTCCTTACAATCATGATTTCATTGTAACACAAGTACAAGGAATTGGAAACATCTCCATACAGTCGTTGGATCAAGAAAGTGCACAATAAGTTTTATCATTGGTTATTATGATGTGGCGTGGATTGACCTACGAATATTCTTTCAGTATTTCCTAGCTAGATTGTGAGCACAACTTCCAATTTTAGCTCAAGGGCTAAGATACCGCGTTCAGATGGACTGAAGTTCCGATGGTGAATCAAAGCATAAATCTAAAAATTCCAACATTATTGCACGAGCTCTCTGGTATAGGTCGTATGAATTCAGTAGAAGTTTGATGGAACCTAAAATCAGGCCCTTGTAGCTAAGGATACATCATCGGCATAATTGTGGCATCGACTAGTTTGGCGGATGCCACTTTTGGCTATAATTAAATTAGTTTGAAAAAATGTCCAATTTTAGCTAAGAGGGCTGCCAAATCACATTAAAGAAACTGAATTTCGACAAGTGCACAACATACAACGGCAGGAAATTTCAACATAGAGCTTGCTCTCCTAAGATATAGCAGTACATTCAGGGCCCAGTTGATTAAACTTAGATGTAGTGCATACGGATCTATGCGGACCTATGTGACCTAGTTTACTCAAGCCACCGGTTTCAATAATTTATGCTCTTTGTTGATGACCTAGTCATGAACAATGACTAGAGGCCTACAAAACCCTTCACACCAAAGACTAAGCCTTGGAGAGGTGTTTTCTATGAACTAAGGATTTTAGGAAAATTTCATATGAAAATGCAACTAGAGGTTTAGAAATGTGTATAATCATTCTGCTCAGATCGAGGGGCCAAACAACAAGCCAGTAACGAAACTCAAAGCGTTTTTGGAAACACATGGAATTCAGTAGGCAAATGGCACCTCGATGCTACACCACAACAGGGTCAACATGGCTCCTAGGGGAGGGAAGAAAGAGAGTACTATAATGGATATGGTAAGGTCGAACGATTGATGATTTAAGGCTTGAGTATGACACCCCACATGACTGGGCAGCAGCAGTAACAAACACTTGACTTCTCATTTGCTGAATAGAGTACCCACTAAAGAAATTGATGCAAGACACCCACATGAATACATTTTTTCAGGGAATAAACCATGCTATAAGCAAACACGCTTAGGATTGTTTTATGGATGCAAGACAAGTATGCTAACTCTTTCGAAGAAAAGAGGGCATGTACACCTAAACTTGATACCTGAAATCTGAACAACTGTATAGGGTCTGTGGTCGTAAACACGATTGATGAAGCCAAAAGATAGTCAAGTTACATAGGCATTTTTTTAACATTTGAAACTGCAATTTATTTCATTAACCCTTCAGATTGTATGTTGAGTGTTATTAGAGATTATATTTCATGACGTAGAGGCTCCTTCCATAAACTCACCAATACAAGGACTACTGCAAGTTAAGGTGAGAAAAAATGCCTGATGAATATAGTGATGATGAGAGATACGAGGTTCATACCATCAGGCTTCATACCTCTTCCAAGCATTCCAACTAAATTGTTTGTGTACGTCCTCATACTCCTCCGTTTACATTTGAGATGCCAATTTTTCTAAACCTTTTTCTCACATATCCATTTTTTGTGTACCTACAACTCGTAGTCATCGCATTCGAAATGAGATCAACTTAGCCTTAATCAGTCACTTCCTCAATTGAATTAAGTGAAAACTCCACTACAGTTCAATGTTGCCCATCAGTTTGACCTTGATCAAATGCTATGAATTCAGCATTCAACTCTTTGATTAAGAATCCATACTATGGCAACTTACAGTTGCAGTGTCCACCAGTTGAAGATCCAAATAGGGTTTTCTTAACTCCAAGGATATTTCTAGCAGACACATTTTGCAGAGTACAAATTCTATAACCATTGAAGCATTCCTTACTACCACGTCAATATTTGGTAGCTAAGGGTTATGCACAAAACAATGTATATGCCTTTGATCTAGGCGCGAAACATGAGAGGACGCATCACAACTAAGATCAAAGACCAAATTCCAGGACGCCTTTTACTAGACTCATAGCTGACTCTATCTGGTATGGATAGTATCATCATATATAGATGTACATAGTAGACAGTACACACACCTATATATATATTATAATACACACACCTCTATATATACTCAGATTAGAGAGGGGTGTGTCATACCAGTCTATATAAGGAAAGGTACTTGTAGATTTCCATTAAGTCGTTTTATGGTCCTCAAACATGCTGTCCAGGGCTTAGTTTACATTTATTAAGAATTGATAAGCCATCTCATCAAACATGGATCCACAAGCAAGTCCATTTGATCCTCAATTCGTTTATATATATAAACATATATTAACTGTTAGATATAATGATGATAATAATCATAATATCGACTGATCTATTCATCATTGGAAGTTCGGTGAAGATGATTGATAACAAGTACAATGAAGATCTAAATTGATGATGCTAGCATGACAGATCTGGTAGGCATGGTCTTGGATCATTGTGTGGGACTGTTAAGTGTTTAAACGACAGGGAAACCCATCACCATCTTATGTTACTCAACTAAAATATGCCAAGTTACAATGAATTGAGAAACCTTCAGAATTGACTTGTCAACCTAGTACATGACCTATGGCTACTACTCTATGCGAGGCATAACACATTCGATCAACATTTGACGCCACACAATGAGTACTTACGATCACCAACTCGCAAATGTTTCCCTTTATCAACAGTTGATTGGACACTACTCATTCTAGTAAACTTATTCTAGACACAGATGTCAGCTATGTAATTAGGCCCACAACCCTCACCCACTTAGGTGCAACGGACCAAGGGCATGTCATTATAGAAGCAAATAAATAGGGTACTGAGATACTATTAAAGATTATTACCATGGACTATAAACCTATAATTCCATTAGAATGATAGACATATTCTAGTCTATATTAAAAACCGAAATCAGCGATGTTAGTTTTATTTATATCAAATATTGTAATTTAATTTTACTATTATTGGAATCCAGACAGGGGTTTTTTAGAATTCTTTATCATATTTGTTGGATTTCAATTTTAGGGGCTTACATTTTTTAGTAAGAATAGGAAATACTTATTGTACTAAACTACATTTATAGATTTTTATTAATTTACACTTATAACTTTGTAATGCATAATAAATAATCAATGTATTTTTGCATATAAAATCAATGTATAACCTGTCTCAACACATAACAACATTTATTCTTCCTCCATTTTGACTTTATGAGATTGAATTTATTAGTCCTCTTGCATATTATAGTTCAACATTGCTCAACAGAACATCAGCGTGCAGATATCTTCACAAAATCTCTTGCACATCCTAAATTTGATGCATTTAGAGTATTTCTCTCCTATTCACTTCAGAATATGATGAATTAAGGGGGGGAATGTTAAAAATAATCTAACACTGAATTCACCATATGTGGATTAATGTGTAATTATAATAAAGTAGTTATTTAATTACTTTATTTAGTTTAGTTGTTAGTGTGTTGTTATCATCCCTTAGATTGTGGAGGATGTTCTTTAGTTAGAATAATGTTCTCGGATGATTTCATGTAGAAGCTTTTTAGGGGCAATATGCTATTTCTGCATATTTCTTTTTGTTTAGGAGATTTGTTCCATGTATTGTGGAAGAGATAGAAGCTGTCCAATATCTATAAATATTGCAACTCTCTCTTTTGGTTGTAATGCTTCATTTTATATTAATAAAATCACAACAAGCTCTGCCTTGTTTTTGCAATTTAATCTAGTTTACAGATTTAAGAAATATATGTTCTAATATGATGTTATAGTACCAGTAAATAAATGCAATAATGAAATATAGAAATATACCAAAACAAAATAAGTAATAAAAATGTAAACCCTAACTTCAAATAGGAAATGAAGAAGGCCTCATTTGATTCACAGTGTTGTCAATGGTGTACAAGAGTAGAAATTGAAGTGAATAGCTGGAAGCAGTAACCATTGCACTTGAGTACCTAGAGAAAAATGTAGATTTGGATAGAATAAGCTAGACTGGGGGCCCTAGAGAAAGTACATGGGTTCCCATTGGCACCTAGGTATCGAAATCTAGGTTCTTGGGTCTGTAAAAATGCTCAGAAACCTAAATTATCAGGGTCATAAGATGTTGAATGATGCTCTCCTTTTGTCTCAGCTATGGATTTTCACAAACTGATCGTTGAGGTCGCAATAAACCTGTAATGAAAGATAGACCTGCAAAACCCTCAAATAGACATCAAATCTTTAAAAAGAAAGATGCAGAATGAGGGGTCAGACTATCATCAACAACCACAATGGTGGAATTACAACTGAGCATTCCACTACATCTCAGACCCAATGTAGTTCTTTGTGTGTGTGTGTGTAATCATGCCCTAGGTTTCTCTTGTGTCAGTCACACTTGGATAGCGAGCAAGTAGCTAGATGTAAATAAATGTAGTAAATGTGTGCATGGAATAGAATGAACTTCCCTCCTATGAAGTGTATGTAGATGAACCATCCCTTGTGTCCCTTGTGATGGAGCTAGATGGATGCAATGGAGCTCTTAGATGCCTTTGATGGATGCAACCTTAGGTGGAGATAGTAGATGCTTAGTGCTTGGTCCCTTATTATGATCACATAACTTTATATTTATATGATTCCCTTACTTAAATTTTGTAATTAACCCCAAAAAGGCTGACTACCAAAAATATAAGATGCTCAAATGGCTAGAAAGGACCCAAAAAGTGTGAGTAAAATACAAAGAGGATAGGGGCCCAAATTGGATGAGGGCACCTGACACTGGTTTCCTAGTCTGGGCGCTGGTGTCCAGATGAGAAATGTTGAAAGAATGAAAAGGTAAGACTGAGGCTATAAGGGTGTAAGACCAAAGAAAAGTGATAGAAAGGAAAGAAAGGTGGCCAAAGACATGGGTTAATTAGTATCGTTCTTACTTAGGAATCATATGAATAGTAGTATGTAATCAAGACTAGATAATTACCCAAAGTGCATGATTTTGTGTCTACATTTTCCCCCACTTTATGTTGGTGAGTGGAAATCTTGGTAACATAAAGTAGATAGAGATGTGTACCTGATATCCATGTAGATCGATGTAGAAAATGTGTCAAGGGACTAGACAAAGCGTGGAGTGATAAAAATGTGAAGCGTGGATGCTAAGGAGGAGAAAGTGAAAAAAGTGATGAAAATGAACCTAGGGTGGAAAACACATGTGTAGGTGTCATAATGTACTTGTTTTTGATGTCGATGTGTGTGATGTTGTTGTTTTTTTTGTGGTGGTGATGTTGACTACCACTTCCCATACAGATGGACCTGTAAAAGAGAAGTTGACAAGTAGTCAAATACACATGTATATGATCAAAATATGTAAAAAGTGTGTAAGGAAAGTATGTAAAATGTGAAAATGTGAAAAAGGAACATGTGCACCTGATCCATGATGAGAAAAGGGTGTATAAAGGATCCTGTAGATGATGTTGATGCATGAGTTTTTTGGGTGATATCACTCCAATGTAATGGAATAAGTGTAGGGAGAACTGTCTGGTGTCATCTGCCAACCTTTAACTACTTCCCACTGTGTAAAACACCACTGTAGATGGTGTGCATGTGCTAAGGACTCTCTACCTTGTAAAATCCATTATGTAAATGCCCAGTGCTAAAGGACTCTCTGATCTTTCAAAATCCGCTGTGACATATCAAAAAACTATGTAATTTTCCCTAGGTTACTGGACATTCTAGGAAAGACCATTGTATTTCCCCCTAGTTTCAGGCATCTAGGAAAGGTCATTGTGTTAAGGACCCAAGTCTAATTATGAGCCCTATCCAAAACTAAAAATTTTGTTGTACTAGTACCGTGATATGTATAACGTTGTATGGGGTGACTGATTCACCCAAATGATTCCCCCTCATTTTGGGTGCATGCGACATCACTGAAGGAGTATGAGGCCCAAAAGAGGACCAACCACTATGTTGAAACTATGCCCTGCAGGGGGAAGGGAATGTGCTTGGTAGAAACCAAGGCACACATAAATAAGTGGCTAGGAAAAACAAGTGTTAGTACAAGAAAAGACAAACACTCATGTATAAGATGAAATGTAAGCTACGCAGACAATGTGTAAACATGCAAGAAGAAGAAATGGAGACCGTAAAAAGTGGGTTATAAACATGGGACATCACTCACATTTTCGTAAGACAATCAAGGTCATAGTGGCCACAAGAATACAAGTGTGCACACAAGACAAAGGGAAAATCCCGCAAACAAGAGCATACAATGAAAAGCAATGGAAAACAATGTAACAGATAACCATGGAAGAAAATAGTCTTGCATAACAAATGCTACACATGAAGCACCCGTTAGCATGTTAGAAAGATAAAAAGTATGTCAAAGCATGTATAATATGATAAAGTAATGTGCTATGAAACAAATGAAACAATAACACCTGTATGTATGAAAGTGGATGCCCCCAGGAGCCTCTATGGGACTGGTAATAGGTATTACACCAAGCATTCATGTTGCATGTAATGGATCTATAGAATCTACAATCACAACTAGAAAGTAAGTGAATGTGCATGTGTGTATGATAAAGATAATGACATACAAGATATCTATCTAGCATGTGTAATAAGATGAACATGTAACAAGTAAATGTAAGCAAGAGTAAATGTAACCAAGATATGTAGTATGTTATGGATGAGGTGGAATGGAATGCAATGTGAATGATAGGAGTAGCATGCCCCCCAAGTGGATGGAAATGTATGCAATGAGGTTCATTTATTTATGCCCCCTCAGCAGTCAAGAATGAACCGTAAATGAGAGTGTGTCATCGGGAAGTGGTTTGAAGTGTGTGCATAAGAAAGATGTTGATTGTAAGTTGATATGTAATGTGTATGATTGAATGCAAAAAAGTAAAATTGATGAGTTGGTAGGATGTGTGATGATTTATCCTAAATCATATATCACTAAACGTGTTAAGGAGATTTTGAAAAGTGTGATGATGTAGCCTAAGAGTGTATATCACAAAATCTATGAATAAGATGGTAGAAAACATGATGATGTAGCAAAAAGTGTATATCATATATGTATAAAATAAGATGCTAGAAAGTGATGGCCTAAGAGTGTATATCAATATGTGTGAAGGATTGATTGGTGGTAAAAATGTTGCATAATATGATAAAAAGGATTAGTTGAGAAAATGTGTGAGTATGATGAGGTACATTTTATTGGTAAAACCTCAACATTCGAGTATGGAACAAGGTACTAAAGTGTGTCATCGGGTAGTGAGTGTAGTATGTAAAAGGAGATGAGTAAAATGTTGAATAGTACTAGTGGTGGTGAGAAAATGTCATGTGATGTGTAAGGTAGGTAATGTGTAATGTAAAATGTGCAGTGTGTAATGTAATGATGTGTAGATTATATAAGTGTGGAAGTGTAAAAACGTGCAAATGTGTAAAATATAATAGTGTAGGGTGTAGAATGTGTACGATGTATAGGTGTATAAAGAACATAATGCAAATGATGCATAATATATGTAAGATGAAAATGATGTGTATGGAAAAAGGTGTAGAATGTGTGAAGACGTGTGACATGTAGTGTCTATTCTGTAATGTGTGAGGTTCATGTGTATAGGATTCCCTCAACAATCAAGTGTGAACCATAACACAAGAGTGTGTCATAGGGTAATGTTGATGCAAATGTATGAAGATATGCAGGATGAATGTAAAAGACTAGATGTGATGTGTGTAATATTATGGTAGTTGATAAGGTGAAAAAGGTGTGGGGGGGAGTAAGTGTGATGCCCCCCAAACATGTAATAGTAAATGGTGATCAAGTGAAGTTCATCTAAAAGGTCATCATTGTCATGGTCAAAATGTATGGTGAGGCATCTGAGACCTATAAGCTATAGTGTCAGGTTAGTCACGATAAAGCACCATCTAAGCGTAATTTGTACATGCCCATAAGTGTATTCCATTACAGTGAAAGGAGGTAATGGAATCCTTGTGCATACCACTGAGTCATATTAGGTGAATAACTAAGGAATGAATCATTGCAAATGAAAAATTGACCAAATGACATAGGAAATGATATATTAGTGTGGTCAAGGTATAACATTCCCCCAATGTAAATCCAAGATTGTCCTAATGTAAGTGGAAAAGAGAGAGGGGATCACATAAGGTAGATTGTGAGACAAAAGACACATAGACCATAAGTGGTAGTGGTAGTGATGAATCCATGATAGAGATGAGGGTCATGAGTTAGAGGATAAAGATCCTCGAAATAAAATCCAGTTGAGTCAAACCATCATGTGAACATATAGTGACATCACAAGTAGGAT
Organism: Taxus chinensis; assembly: GCA_019776745.2. Lineage (NCBI taxonomy): Eukaryota > Viridiplantae > Streptophyta > Pinopsida > Cupressales > Taxaceae > Taxus > Taxus chinensis. The sequence continues at coordinate 80,291 of JAHRHJ020003619.1, read as the reverse complement.
CAAATGGAATGTTCTCCTAATAAATTCATGAAAAGTGTACATGTAAAGGGAGGTGGTGTAGACATTGATTGTTATGAGAATTTACATAAGGTGGTATGATGTTTGATGTAGGAATAATCCCCTGATAAAGAACCATAATAGTAGTAGTAGCAGGGGGAGGTGGAGATGTAGTTGGGACCAAATCTATCATGCAAATGGCACCTTCAAGTGGTGGTAAATGTGGTAGCTCATCTATGGGTTGTGGGTCATCAGTAGTGTCAATTCATCTAATAGGAAGTGTAGTATTTGGATCATGGTCACAATATTTGTATGGATGACGTCATGAAGAACAATATACTCAACTCCCTGATGTAGAAATTTAAAACAATGATGAACTGTAGAAGAAATAACTTGCATGGCATGGAGACACAACGTACTAAGTAAATTGTTATATGGAACCATAAATTCAATGACAAAGAAGACTATGTTGAGAGCTTTTTGGCCCTACAGTGATAGCTAAAACAATGTGACCTATGCATGGATAGAAATAAGCCATCATATGCATGAAGAGAAAGAGATGATGGACTAACATTAGCGACAGAAAGACCTATATTTTTTCAAGGAATGACATAGGACATAGATTGATTTCATATCCATTATCGATTAAAGTACGCTTGATACCCATATTGTAAATGTGAATCATGATATGCAAAGGTGGATCATTGTCAAAAATAGAAAGATCAACATGAGGATTAGATGGGAAAGCTATATGTTGGGAAAATGCATCGAACAAATGAGTGATAGACTAAGTCTGGATGCATATTAGTAGGAATGCGAGTAGTAGCGAGGAGATGTTGGAATCTATGTCTTAATTCAAGATTGGTAAGAAAGAAGTCATTAATTGAGATACTCATGATGATAAAGATGAGAATAAAAAGCATGAGATCCTAATAGCATGTAAGATCGAGTTCAGGTTCACCAAAATTATTAAGCTAAAATATAAATACACAAGCCTAATATGATGTTATAGTAGCAGTAAATAAATGATGTAATGAAATACAAGAATATACAAAGAAAAATAAGTAATAAAAAATGAAACCCTAATGTGCAAGGAGAAGTAAGAAGGTACTTAGCTTATTCACAATTAAATCTAAGAGTGTACCGAAGTGGAAACTAGGTGAATAGAATGGCAGAAGCATCGCACATAGAGACCCAAAAAAATGTAGATGGAGGAGATAGGACTAATAGGGGACGCACCTAGAGAGGGACAAGGATGCCCATGGGCCCTAGGGATACTGATTCTGGGTGCCTGGGTCTATGGAAATGCTCAGAAACCTTGAATTCTCAAGGGTCACAAGATGTTCATTGATGCTCTCCTTTTATCGCTACATATTAATAAAATGATCGCTGAGGTTGCAATAAACCTATAATGAAAGATAGACCTGCAAAACCCTCAAATAGACATCAAATCCTAAACAATAAAGATGTAGAATGAGGGGTCGGATTTTCCTTAGCCACAACAATGGTGGAATTACAACTGAGTGTTGCACTACATCTCAGACCCAATGTAGTTCTGTGTGTGTGGAATTGTGCCCTAGGTTTCTCTTGTGCCAGTCACACTTGGATAGCGAGAAAGTAGCTAGATGTAAAGAAATGTAGTAAATGTGTGCATGGAATAAAATGAACTTCCCTCCTATGAAGTGTATGCAGATGAACCAGCCCTTGTGTCCCTTGTGATGGAGCTAGATGGATGCAATGGAGCTCTTAGATGCATTTGATGGATGCAACCTTAGGTGGAGATAGTAGATGCTTAGTGCTTGGTCCCTTATTATGATCACATAACTTTATATTTATATGATTCCCTTGCTTGAATTTCATAATTAACCCCGAAAAATGATAACTACCAAAAAGATATAAGATGCTCAAATGGCTAGAAAGGACCCAAAAAAGTTTGAGTAAATTACAAAGAGGATAGGGGCACCTAGATTTGACAGGGGTGCCTGATGCTGACATCCTGGTCTAGGTGCTGGTGTCTAGGATGAAAAATGTCCAAAGACTAAAAAGGAAGACTGAGAAAGTAAGGGTGTAAGACTGAAAGTAACAACAAAAAGCAAAGAAAAGAAGACTAAATACATGGGTTAGTTAGTATTGTTCTTACTTAGGAATCATATGAATAGTAGTATGTAATCAAGACTAGATAATTACTCAAAGTGCGTGATTTTGTGTCTACAGTAAGCTATAATGCATAACTAAGCTATCTTTTCCATTTTGGTTTACAACAACCATGTTTCTAACAAAGATAATAATAACCAACCCTTCTAGTAAAAACAAATTGAAATGTAATTATCAAGTACAAAAGTTTATATCAGCCATTATCCACAACTAAACTTTTGATCTTAAGTTTATTAAATCAAATTAAGCAATACTACAATTTTAAGGTTATTAATAAAAAATAATGCCAATGGAGAAATCCTTTTTAAATTCAACCTTTAGGATAAGGTTATCATGAACTTTGTTATACCATTATTAAGTATGTGTTATTATTTAATTATAAACTAAGGTTTATAACACACTTAATATTATGTTCTAACACTCCCCCTTAATATTAAGTGGGGAACATATACTTAACATTACATGTTTATACAACAAGATTTACAAATCCATAAACCATATTGAAGGTGTAGGTTAGTATATCACATTTGAAGGATTTACACACCTTCATCATGTATTAACTTACCTTTTTGTACAAAAGGATTTGGAAACCCTAAATCAGTAGTGAATGATTTAGGCTAACCATGATTTTTGAGACTACATCTCACATTTTATTATGGAAAATATCTCAACCAACATCTCTAGGAGCCTTTTATAACACACAGTAGGACATCCTTTACAAATATATGTAACACACTAGACTGTACACTAGTAAACTTAGAGTGACAAGTTTACAAAGATCACAAGGATATTTTTATTCATTCTTTACAATTGGAGAAGAATTATAGAGGAGAAGGAGATATCAACTAGCCTAGTTCCATTAGGAGGTGACATTGCCATGCACACTCCACCTCAATAGAAACTTTACAAATTCATGGTGAGCATTGCATAGAACTTGCAGAACTTTACAGCTCACAATGGCTTCATAAACGTATCTATAATTTTATCTTCAGTCAGGCAGTACTAGAGAGCTTTATCATTGCAGAGAACCTTCTCTCAAATAAAGTGCATATGAATCTCAAAATGCTTCATTCTCTAATGTTGAACTAGATTCTTAACAAGAGCAATGCAACTCTAGATATCACATACAAGATGATTAATTCCTTATATCTTCCATTGTATCTCTTCCAAATAGTTGCTTTAGCCACATGGCTTATTTTGTTGCTTCTATTTCACTTTTATACTATGCCTCCATGTAAAAGAAATGAAGACTGTTGGGCTACTTTTTATTGTTCCAAGTAATGGCACTCATACCAAAAAACTTTGAACACATATCCAGTTCTATATTATATATCTAACACAACATTAGTCCTATGGTTAGAGTCATAATATCCATATAGACATCATAATAAGCATAATATAAATCATTATTGATTTCACTTTTAACCATCTATAAAACTTAGATTGATAGGTTAATTACACAAGTTGTATAACAACTTAAATAACAATATGCTTAACAACGTAACCATGTTATATTACCAATATGTTGAACAATTTCAACATATTTCATGTTATAAAATATATATTAGATGCAATCAGTATTGGACGTTTATCAAATACAAACAAAAAGGCATCCCTAAGTTTCATTTGATATGTATATAATAATATTAATTTAATAATTACATACTAAATTTGAATCTTAGAAATGTTTTATCAATAACAATATATATCTTCAGGGAAAGCACTATTTTAAGTGGCAATAAACTTCAATAAACAATGTGATGATTACTTATAGATAACATATCTGACAAAGATAACCAAATCTTGTAAGAATAATCACAACATACATTGAAAGCTTATCTAGGAAAGATATTCTAACTATGGACACATTCCATGGATTTACTGTGGAGTTTGCTTCAAAAAATGACTGAGGAAGGGTTTTTGGTGATATCATACCATGTAAGCACCCTTCACACATTTCATAGGTGGAAAAAATTTAAGCCAAGACATGTCATACATGATCCTAAAAAATGCTCATTTTTTACATGCCAAAAGTGAGCAACACTTCTATGATGCTTAAAATAAACAACTAGGAAACTGAAGCAAAACCTTTAAACATATATAAGCCATTTTTTGGATTGCAGCTTTCAGATATAGTGACATCTAGTTCATTCTTAATAACCATCAAAAATTACACTATAGTTATCTTCGAGTTAATTGTGAATGAAATCAAATCCTTTTTCAATTTAAGTAAGATGAAAAAAACATCATTTATAAAACCTATCAAAGAAAGAGATATTTATTTTTAATATAAGCTTTATCATACCATCATCCATTGACATTTTTTACAGGGACACAAAGGTGAGGTTTTATTCACATACGGCACTGAACACATGATCAGGAAGTGGGGGTCTGGGGGTGGAATTCCCCAGCATGGTCAAGGGGCGACGCCCCTTGATGCCAAGCACAATTTATAACTTACTCCTCCAATAATGAAATTGACAAAAAATCAACTCTTTGTGATCAAAAAACATGATTATTACGAAAATTCGTATGATCAAATGGATTTGATAAAAATTTGGGATTTACGGAGGAAAAAATTACAAAAAGAGTTTAGAAATAATCCTATGTCATTGCGATTGCATATGTCGGTCGTATTTCGATGAATTTCTACTTATTCAACATCAAAATTTTGACTTGTCAAACAAATATTATACAAAAAAACACATGGGAGTTTGACTATAAGACATATTTCTTTGGAATGTAAGTGATTTTTTTTCCAGTTTTTCAAGAAAAGTATGACTCACTCGATCATCATAAAAAAATGAGTATTACTTCTTACTTTGTGAAAGAACCTTAACAAACGGAAAAAAAAATTGCTTAATACAAAAATATATTGTTAATTTTTAAGATTAGATATAAAATTAACTTATAAAAGTCTATATATTAAAGAATTCTCTAGTTGCCTGTTATATATATATATATATCATATATATATATATATATATTGGAGGATATATCCTTTATAAAAAAACAATTTATTTAGCAATCCTCAGTCACTAGCTATATTCTTACCATGTACTCCTGAGTTGAGTCAACTTATTAATGCAACAAAGGATTTACTAATACCAATACAAATGACAATGCCAACCAACACAATGCAACCGAGGCGAGTCAAGTCTGGGCTCTATTTGAGCTGAGTCTACAACCAACATGTTGAGAGAGGGCCAAGCCCCATGGCCTTTACAAACAAAACAAAAAGTGGTGTGACCAAAGTCATGCCACACTCTTCGCATTATATGACTTTTAAATCCTTAATAAGCCATCTGACCCACTAATGTGGACTAAAGGTAAAAAAAACATTAAAAAATGTGCATTAGTCAACTCGGTGCACAAATCGACCCAGCTCGTCCTATGGCATTCATAGGGTCAATACACCTCATTGACCAACAATCTACCGTCGTGCCCATGTGAGAATTAAAACAAAGCATGTGTGGCCACAACCACATTGATATGAGATGGATCTTCTTGAAGGCTTATAAAGCCTTACAACTATCATGGTGGTCCCAATGGGGGACTAAAGGTTCCAGTTGAAAAGATATTATATGAATCGTATTGCTTCAAATGTATCATATTTATTGTTTTTTTCTCCATGTATTTAACAAGAAAATAAAAGTTGAGTGGGAAAAATAGACCCATGTCAAACAAACTCACCAACCTAGTTAAGGCATTTTGCTAAAAACCAAAGTAGAACACATCCTAAACGACCTTTTAGACCTATTATTTTCCTTGCCTAATAATCTAAACACTTTACTTTGAGATCCAAAGGCATTAACCACGTTGAAACCATAGTCTTGCACGTTGTAAATTTAACAATAATTACATAGTTCTGTAGTGAATGTATTTTGTCAGAGCTCTACTTTACTGGTTATTAGTAATGGATACAAAAAAAAATAGTTGAAAATTATGGGTTAGAAGTACCCTACACCACTAAATTCCTAGAAATTGCGCAAAAGACAGCATTTTACATAATCAAAGTACACCAAAACTTATCTGGATCCTATAAATCCAAAATCAATAGCTTAAGCACATCTGTAAACATATCCATATTACCAAGCATAGCTTAGCATCACAAACATTTAACAAATTCGACATTTGAACTCTTAAATATTTGTCACAACAAAAAATGTAATCTTTATTCAGGTACGTAAAATTCAGATTATAATAAAAGCATTTGCCAAAACCTATTAGGGCTTGCCAGCAGAGGAAGAGTCGCAGCCACATTGATGTAACAATATGTCAATTCAAACGATAACTAACCAACTTACTGATATCCCAGCCCATCTAAAGGTTATGCTTATGCAAAAAGTATATATGCATTGTTACCTTACTGGTTGAAAAGTTCACCACAAGATTGAGAACTTATATCTCTTAAGAAATCTGACAATCGGTTTCATTGGACAAACTTTGAAATGTAATTAAATAAACGGCTTAGAAAGAAAAATCATGGTGATTCTCAGATTCAACTGACCATACAAATATTAAAGAATAGAAACTTCACGCGCATCACAATAATGCCCACTAATCAAGGCCAAAATCAAGTCAAAGCGCTTAAGTTTTAAATTTATTTAAACATATGTAGAGGTATTATAAGGTTATAGGTAGTTATCAAGTTGATATAGGTTCAAAGACATGGTATTTAATTTAATTAAATCATATGTATACTAAATAAAACATAATGACATTGAATAACGGGTGAGGTATAATTATAGGTTTTGAACTATATACTTTAAATTAAAGAATGTATATAGCCCACTTAGCATATAAACTCGTGTTCTTAATGCAATAAAGGGGGCCAATGATAGACATATATTTTTTTACAAACCATTCCAATATTTTCCCCATTGCAACAAAATTTTAACACAACTGATAAAAAAAATTGTAATCCTATTTCCAGGGAGGGTTGTCTTTCTCTAGAAGACCTTGATTTTTATGTTGAATTTAACCCACACATTTACATTTTCCTGCACATTAAAGAACTATATAAATTAAATAAAATATTTCACCCATTTACCCATACTTATATTTGAGAGTGTTGGGGGGGAAGTATTTCACCAACCAAAATATTTTTAATGCGAGTGTATTTAAATTTTTTGAGAGAGGTTGTTTAAATACCCCATGGGCTATAACCACCCATCAACTACCACATTGGTTGAATTTTAATCAAAGATTTGAATTATTTACTTACCTTATCTAGTACCATGTTAGGACCAAGGGATTAAACCAACCATATAAAAGAATTTATTAAATATAACATTAAACATTAAAGCAAGTAAATTAGATGACACTGAACACAGATGTAATGTGGAAAAACCCCCAAGGGGTAAAAACCATGGAATAAAAATATTTCCATTAACTGAGAAACAATTATAGTCTAGTAAATCTCCTCTCCTCACTTCTCTCCACCCCAGTAATTCACAAAGGTGAATTCCATAGAACAATGATCTGAAAATCATTTGACCCCACGGGTCTAATAAATATTAAGTGATGAGACGTGACTTTTTACAAAGCACCCTGATTTATTAATCTTATTAAATTTAATAAATAACCATAAAAACATAGTTTATATTAATAATTAAGAATATAAATATTCATGATTATTTAATTATAAACTAAGGTTTATAAGTGCTTGATATTCCGTTCTAAAAAATTCCACAAATTCATGAAATGAAACATCTTTGTGTTTAACTCCCAACACACTAAATTTTATGATGAATGTAGCAATGTGATCATTTGGATTTTGTTTCCCATCCCCTCTAAACTTAGGGAAGATATTTCTTGATCCTTTAGGAAAATCATGCAGTGGAGGAGCCAACGAAAATGGGCCTATATTATGTCCTCACAACACGGGCACATGCATCTTCTCATCTTCTTCCCATAGTACTCATTATTCTTCTCTCGTAGGAATGAGGTTTAGTGATTCTACAATTTTTTATTCAATAAGACCTTAATGAGGAAAGTTAGGAACAAATGTAGGAAATTACTCTCGACCAGTTTACCTTTTTATCTTAATAATATGACGCATAAAATTAGCTTGTTATTTTTAAATGCTATGTCAATTATGCCACTATCTCGTAGCCCCTATGTATATTCTTTCCACAAGTTTGTAGGATTTGTGTGCAGTTTTAAAACAAGTTTATTTATGCTCTCCTTTCCTGATTGAAACTTTTCCCGCATATTGCAAATCTTGGGCACATTCCTCTTATAAATCTAGAACTCTTGAAGAAATATGGTAGTGATTGAAATTCAGTATGTTGTTCCAAATACATATCCTCAAATCTTCTGTATTATCTTCTTGAGTGTCTTGAAATAAAAGAAGATCATGCTACAAAACTAGAGCACTTCTGGGAATAGTCATTAGAGGAAAATGAAAGGCATGCATTAAGGCTCATAAGGTTTTCCAATTTCTATTTTTTTAGTTTTTTCAGACATAGAATTTTAGGATTTTTGTGGTTGTAGAAGTGGCACAAAAATAGGAAAAAATTTCCCAACTGTTGTGCCAAAAACTGTTGGTGAAATAATTTTTTACAAAGAAAAATCAGTGAGTTTTCACCAACTCTCAGGGACTAAGTCCCTCATCTTGGTAATGGGGATGCTCCCATTTATTTAATGTAGAAAACAAATTAGTGGGTGGTTGTGAAGCCAAGGATTACACAAGATTACTCCACTAGACTTATGGTAAATTTCTTACACTTATTACAAGGGATGAGTTTTCTTAGTGACAGGAGGTAGATGGGAGTAATAAAGTGGTGAAGGAGGGTGAACTTTATGAATAGGAACTTAGAAATTTTCACAACATTAACCAGAGAAAGTATACATTCAATTAGAAGAATTCAACCTTGAGAACAAGATAATACTAACAAACCATAGGCATAAAATTCAGTTGATTCATTTATAAAAAGGAACCAACACCTTTCTTGGTTTTACAAGATCATCATGTTTACAAAGTTGAGAATGTAAGAGAATAGAGGAAAACATAGACAAAAAGGAAAATACAAGAATGTAATATCTTGCTTGTATTTAGTAATGCAAAGCTATCTACTATAAACTAACATTGATAACCCTTTGGAATGGAGAAGTCATTACAATTTGAATCCTTATACAAAGACATTTCATCTACCCCCAACATGACTTTTCACTTCCCCCTTATCACTTCTAACCTTTCATATTCCTATACAAAGTGAGCCTTTTCTCATTAATCAAAAAGAATTATTTACATTGTTAAATTATACGTCACTTAAGTGAATATGAAAAAAATAGTGAAAATGCCTCCTTAATGAAGCATTAGAACACGGAGAGAGAAAATTTGGAAGGAATAACATAAGAGATGATCACTATGATGAAGATGAAGCCTCTGTTGATGAAGAGTGGGTTATTGATGAACGTTGTGGGAATATTCCTAGACATATTTCTTCCCCATTTAATTTCTTACTGGAGTGAGTTATCACAAGTGATAATTTGTCCTTTGATTTCGACAAGAAAATAATAATATAATATTTCTTCACATTAAAAACTCGATTACACACTTACATATATATAGAAAATATTTTTCCTATACTCTAGGAGGTATCTATAACCTCTCTTCCCATGAATATCTCTCAAACCCTATTTATGTGAGTGTTTTAAACACACAAACAAATACATTTTTTTATGTTGTTTTTATATAACTATATAACAATATATACTAACTTAATTTCAATTGATAATAATTACCCACGTAATTATTATTTACCCACACACATAGAGAGATAACTCATATTTCCTAACACTCCTCCCTTAGTGTGAACACGGTGGAAAAATATTCACACACTCATCTGCAATATGATCACCCTTGTTAAACATGTCCCACTATGTGACTCATGATCTTGATCCAAAATAATGACTCTCTCCTTCCATGGTTTAAACAATCTTACCACAAACCTTGATGTGAACAAACCCCCTCAATTGTCCACATCATGTGGTTTTCTAGATCCTCCCACAAAGCCTTTCAAGATCCATCAACTATCTTAATTTGGTGCTTTTTTTCACCACTATGCTTGTACATCATGGAAGTATATAAGAATAAATATCTCTTATTACAAAAATGAACAATCAAACACATAATGAAAATAGATTTCACATAACATATTATAAGAATCAAAATGTTCTTAATTACAGCCACTGTTGTTGATCGTTGTCACTCAATCTTGAACGACAAAGTAAATTTCCACTACCACTGGAAGCTTGCCTTGAATTTAGCCAATTTTGTGTAGAATGGAAATGGAACATTTGTGTAATTTCCCCCAAAATGTTAAATATCCATTATTCACACAACCAAGAACATTAACGACTGATAATAAAATCATACCGTATTGCACACTACTATCTGGATATTGTTACACATGATCACCATTTCCACTAAACATATTCATAGAATGATCATCTTCCAAACAAATTCAAAAGTTAGAGAATCTCCACAGTCATCTACTCTCCTATACAGCTAATTTTCGAGTATCCACAAACCACATTGAAAAGCTGAAAAACTAAAATGAAGCACAACTAAAAATTAAAAACTCACAACACAAAAATGTGCCACCATAATTGATATGAGGCCCCATCATTGGAAAATAAAGAGATGACATTTTTTTCCTCCATCCTCAAATGCCATGTTGCTAATTTAGTCGGATTTGATCATGGAGCTTAATTTTACATATCTCAATCAGACGTTGGATTCTACTGAAAATACATCCATAAGGCATTTTTTTTATTTTGATAATATTGGGACTCTGACTTGTGATGGCAACTTACAAATAAATATTAACAAGACAATATTAAAAATCTTAAAATCACTTATATGAATTTTAATAAATATCACAAAATAACAATTAATAAAAAAACTTAACATAGACACACTTGATTATTATAATAATTACAAAACGGATTAATGTTTAATGGCTGCGACAATTTTTTCCATATTGAAAAAAACACACGTCCTATAGAAAGATCCATTCTACTCTTACTAACAAGACTCTTTAAAAAAATTAAATTCACTACTAGCACACGTAATAATACAGTTTATAATAATATGCTGGAGATACCCTTAAAACCAAAATTTTTTATCTTATCCAAAAATAATATGTCAGAGATGACAATTCTTGTAAATGATACACTTAATAAAAGTATACATTAACTAAATACAAACTACATGACTTACACGTATTAGAAAACATGGTTCATTTTTTGGAGAAATTGGTGGGCGGTTTGAAGGAAGAGTGGAGACCAGATCTGATACAATTTCCTTTTTCGGTTGAAATTCTACAGTCTGGCATAGGGAAAATAGCTGTTCTATAATGTGTTAATCAGATGCTTCTTTGAGACGCCACTCACATGAATTGGTCAGGGTGACAAAAATCATTTTTCCATCCGAGGGTATGTTTTTGTCTTGGGGTATGCTACGATAAGACACTGAGGGAATATATGTACCATGACAAATCTTAAATTGCGTATCCAATCTGATGCGAGTAGCTCAAGACTCGAGATCCAATGCAAACGATAGAAGTAGATTACACAATGAAAGCTTTAGCCGAGTGTATGATTTTTTAATGTAAAATGTGATGCATCAACCCTTAATGCATTGTTTGTTGAATGTTGCAATGTGAATACACATCTGACTAAGTAATAAATATAAATATTTTTTTTGTGGAACGTCTCCATGTTTTATCTGGCTTTTAGGCCCTCTATGTAAATAGGGTATAGTCCCTTCAAAAGTATTTACCAATAATAATAAAAAAAAGAAAATACAAATATTTTGGGATGCTAGCTAATAGACAAATTTTTATATTCTCCTTCACATGACACTTCTCTCTTTCAAATGCCAAACTTAATCTCAAATGTGGCAAATGTATACTACTATGTATAAATTTCTTATGTAGTCTCTTTTTTCCCTGAGAAATTTGGATTACTTTTTCTGTGATTTATTGAAGAGAATTGCTTGAATACCATTTGGATCATTGGTTGATGTAATGGTATGGATCCTAATTTTGATGGTTGTAAAGGTTGTCTAGGAATGCAAACAAACTAGGATAGAATGCAAAACTAGAACAAGATAAAATCCAAACTTATAAAATACTAAATATAATTATAAATATTATACAACCTGAAACAAATTGTTTAAAAACATTTCAAATATGACTCATATTCAAGAAACCAAAAATACCCATGGAATTTCCCTAATGAAATACTTGGGACCATGACATAGGTTTGATACCAAATGATAATTTGGTCTGATCTTTGGACAAGAATATAATAATATAATATTTCTTCACATTACCAACTCCTTTACACACTTACATATATATTAGAAATACATTTCCTTTAATTTAGGAGGTATCAATAACATCTCCTCCCACGAATATCTCTCCCCACAATATTTACGTGAGTTTTTTTAAACACACTAACAAATAATTTCTATAATTTGTTTTATATAATAAATATATAGCAATATATACTAACTTACTTTTACATGATAAAAATTACTCACGTAATTATTATATACCATACCGACACACATGGAGCACTAACTCATATTTCCTAACAAAAGGTGGAAAATTTTCTGCTTGTTAAATATGAAAAAATCTCAAAGAATTGGTTGAGGTTTCAGAGGCATTGTCGATGGTTTTACATTGATTGAACCAAACCGATGATCCTTTATAGTATTAGAAATTGAACATCTAATTTATACCAGAGAATCCAAAGTCTATTTGTTGAATGAGAATGGATATCCCACCTCTTTGTTGACCAATTCCAAGAATGATTTTTGATGCAGAAACAACCCCCTCATTCAACTTAACAACAATGTAAGTACAAAAAAATATCAAAAATTTTCCTTTACTTGACAAAATGCCTCACTTTCTCAAGTCTAGTTAGCCCTTAAGAATGTAAATTTTAGGTTTATGTCCTTAATTCACTTGTTCAAATAAATGTACCATGTCATTAGACCCTGGTCCATGTCAAATCAACAATTAAAGGATGCAAAACCAACAAGAACTTCAACTTTCTTACCTCATTCTCAAACTACCCTTCTTAAGCTTCTCGAGAACTTACCTCTGGTGAGTTGGTGTTGGGAAGAATCTACACACTTCCAAGAAAATATCACAATATTTTTGGTCCCCCATCTTCCTTCTTAAGGTGTATGTTCAATTTCATATCCTAACTCCATAGCTAAGTCACTTTTTCACCATCCTCCCTTCTTCACCTAATCTAGCTTCTTGTAGTCCTTCCTAGGGTCCTTTTTTTGGTATAAATTTTTATAAATATATTTTCTATATAAAATAGTCACCTTTCTAAGTGCCCATATGCATTTTTTAAGCTTTGTGAAAAATTTGAAATTACCTTCCTTTACAAAAATTCCTCCAAAACCATAATTTCAAGCTTCTATTTAAGTTTCTAATGTCCATCTACAATTTTACTAGAGGACTATCATTAATTTCTAGTAACTTTGACCTTATCTTGCAAATATTCTTTAAAAATCTTAAAGAAGGAATGATGGAGATGATTTTATCAAATTTTAGGGCCTTGTTAAGACGTTTACAGTTCATAAAAATTGATTTCTTCTCAAACCCTAAGTAGGGTTTCTCTAAGATCTCGATCGAGAAGGAAAATTTTCACCCACTAATTCAAACTTTCTTTTAAAGCCAAAGGTCAAATCCTATAGGTCTACACCAATGTATACAAGTTGATTATGATGACAGAAATGATCCTTATATCAACCAACCATAAATATAACTCAAAATATCTCTATTATGCCCCTCAAAATTAGGGTTTCTAGACTTTAGGATATTTCAAACAAAATAACATTTATTCCTTCACCTACAAGGGTCTCTAAAAAATGCCTTGGGATATGTGCACCAAATAAACACCTTCAATATCACACAATCTTCATCCTCTTAAATCAATTCTCTCACCAAAGTAACAATCTTAAGTTGATTACCTCCTCACAAATGATTGTTACATATGGAACTGTATAAGCATGTGAACACAGCCAAAACTAATGAAATCACTCAAGAGTAAATAAAAACTATTGGCAAAAAAAAAATTTAGGTGGACAAATTTGTGGGTTTCTTTCCAACACTCTGGGAATTGAAGTTCATCTACTTAAACGGTGCAGCTTTTTTGTTTTTGCATGTGCATGAAAAGGTGGATTTTCCTAGTGGCCTTGTGGCCAGGGATCTAATAGGGCTACTCCACTGACCTTGTGGAAAAAATAGCAATTTCTTGCTAGAAAAGACTTTATTTGAAGAGTGGGAAATGGGAGTGAGAAAAGATGTAGAAGAACTAATGTTACAGGTAGAAAAATCATACTCCTCTACACATTAGTTAGAAATATCAACACATGCATTTATGAGAAGAAATAACCAAAACTTCCATGCTACTGGCTAGATGAAACTATGCATACAAATATGCACAAATTCATATGCCTTGGATAAAAAAAACTTCTTCTCTTCTTTCCTTCCTTATCATTTCAATTAAAAGTGTACATAGTGTGAGAATGGAGGAAAAATACTGAGGGGACAATAAAAGAAAATGGATATCTCCTTTGTTCTCTCTGAGCATCATGCACTCTTAAGTTTACAAAATCAATCACCAACCAGAACAAGCCCAAATTAGGGGCTCAATATAATTTATAGAAGAGAGATGCCTCTTCATCTTCTTAATGAAACTTCATATGCCTTTTTCTAACCTTAGACTCTTGATATTCCTAAGAAAATATTAAGTCCATTTTATATAATCAATGTGACTTCATTTCCATTATGTTTCTAAAGTTATTTTTCAAATAAATTAAAGGCATATTAAAAAGTTGTGCAAAACCCAACAAAGAATTATAACATTTTAAGAGAGAGAAAGTTGGGGGGAGGAAGATAGGAGAGAGAGAGAAGGAAGAAGAAATGGGAAAGAATGATGTTGACGACAAAAGATCCACCTCCGATGTAGTCCACAACACCTTCCAGATGGCTCGATGGAATGTCCCAATGTGACAATTTCATAATCTCTAAAATATTTTCACCCTGAGAAGCTCCTTTGGATGGTTCAAGGACACCTTGGGTTTAAGTGTTCAAAAACACTTGTTAAACAACATCACTGATGACCATAAATAATGACTCATAAAGATCCTTTCCAAAGAGATAGGAACTCAGAACTAATCCTGCCAAGTTAAATGAACTATTTCATCGATGACTGCAAATTTCCACCCTGCACATGATATACCTATGACCTGAACCATGTAATGCGTGTCAAAAAACACAATCGAGTTCCCTAAGATGGATCTCTAATTTCCTGTGAGAAATGACTATGATGATCCCGAATGATGGTGTTGACCTAAATGATCATCCCTCTATATCCCATTGTGCTAAAACTACCATTTGAGTGTGACTTACCATTAATAGGATGTGCCCAGATGGGAGATTTATTATTTTTGGTAAGGGGTGATTTTTTCCTCTTCTTTACCATCCTGATGTGATAAACTTGTTTATTCACTCTTGTGCACATTGCCTTCACCTTGACCACTTCTTGGGGTGATTTACTATTTTTAGTAAGCATTCATTTTATATTTTTTCTACTTTGGAAAATCATTATAACTTCTTGATGATCTTCAGTGCACACTGCCTTCGTCATAACCACTTTTGATGATGACTTTCCAAACATAACAAGCTTGTATAGGAAATCTTAGTATTTTTGGAAAGTGGATTGCAATGCTCAGTTTTCAATCGAACAACAAATTTTTTTGGTCTCATTTCATCATCACAATCTTATCGTCTGAATTTCACTTGATTTCGTCCACCAGAATACTTGAAAAACAAAATTTGAAATTTTCATGGAGCTCTAAATTTATAGGTATATATTTTACCTCTAATTGTGATGAAATATACTCCATTGGGATAGGTTTTTTATTTAGAGTCTATATGCAAAATTTTAGCTCAATTCCATTGTTGGATTCAGGGGAAATCCAATGAATGTGAGCTAGGCCACGAAATGGGGATTTTTATGAAACAAATGATTTAGGGAATCATTTGATCTCCCATTTTTTTTCATTCTTGATCATCTCATGAAATGAGGAAGTCTTCAAAATATCTCATCTCAATCTGAATTTTATTTTGTAAGATATGAAGAGTTTTCGATTGGGAGACTTTATAGTTATTTGGCGGAAAATCTTCATTTTTCTTCATTTCCCTACTGTTTTAATCCACTATTTTTATTATTTTCAATGTTTAATCCTCATCCGATGATGGAAAAATGGTGGAAATAGGTCTAATATTCTTACTCTTATTAAAACTCTTCAGAAAATGACATCATTCCTTGGAATCACTAAGTGTGCCCGCTCAAAATGAACTCACATAGGAATCATGCATGGTTTTCTAAAAAATATGAATATTCTATCATGTAGAGGATATTCTCATCTTTCCAACAAGTATTTTTTTCCTCCTAAATCCTTACAGAGTTGCCTCAATCATCTGACGAAGATCAAGTACCTATTTTGACTACCTTCTTAGAGGGGGTGAGACTTGGTCATATGAGAAACCTCATAGAAATAAGGGGGAGGAAACCATTTTGTGTCCCTTTCATCTCTTTGGCCAAATATATTAATGGGACATAAATTTCCACTTCACACCTCATCACAACACTTGGCCATCATCCATGAAAGGAGAGGAAAGGTTCAAACGTAGTCATTTTTATGCCCTTCGAAAAACATTATAATCACACTGCGCATCATCCAAACACCCATCAGGCACTTGGGCGCTCACCCGAGGCATGCGTGGGCTGCCGAGCCCCTCCTTTATGTGATTCTTGTGAGAATACATTGCTTAATGACATAAACTTTAGATGCAAAAAGGTAAAGAACCATGCATTCATTATGAGAGCTTTAAGATGAGTTATTATATCATTATACCTAGTTCTGATAATAGGAGAAACATAAAACAAATAATATATTTGATTCATACCATAAAGGAAATGCACTAGGGTTTACACCCATGAACAATACATATTTTGAACAGAACCATATATTTCATATTGATCATAGTTCAACAACCATATTACATTCACCAAGGCCATACCAGGCCAATGTATCAATGTAGATAAGACTCATGCATCATAATTCCTAACTATGCTTCCCATAGTACAAAAAGATCTTCACAGACCCATCCCTACTAGACAAGTTATTACTCCTACAATCCTCTAAATGAGAACCCCATCTCTCTAGAACCTTCTTATTATTTATGTAGAGCTTCGCCTCTCATTATCTCTATTTGTGCTCTCTTCCTTGATAATTTCTCCCCTTCAGTTGATAGCTGTCTCCCATTATTTTACCTGAGCATCTCTATATATAGTTGTATCACCCACCTCCATACCTTTCTAGAGTGATAGATTGGTTGCCAAGTGTCAAGGTGGTCCTCTAATGGAGCATGTTTATTCCCATCTGGGCTCTCCACTCTCTGCAATGATGTCTTTCTAGATCCTTCCATTGCATGGAATATTCCTTTCTTGACCACCAAGTTGTCAGGCTAGCACCTTATCCACTTCGCATGCTTAGTCAGGTCACACTTTTCTCATGTGATCCTTGGAATGTCGAACATGACTAAGTTATGAAACCTTTTTCTTTGTTTTACGTGTGTACCATTGGTTCTACTAAACCTTTCTAAAACCCTTGTCCTGTGCACCTTTACGCCACGTGCGCCCTTCTTCATATTGGTCCTCATGCATGCATGTGCCTTCTTATGTACTTAGCCAATATTCTGAGGCCCAACATCACCCCACATTAAGCTTGTTCTCCCTCCTTGGGAACACCTTTTCTTCAAAGAATAAAGAATGGCATGAAATCTGAAAGGTTGGAATAAATAATGAAGGAATGAATGAAATTTAAAGAATGGGGGGAATGAAGAAGAATTTGTTTATTATTGAAGGAGGAGTGGGAAATCCTTCCTTATATCCACCTCAAGCTTCTCCCAGGCATCTACCTCACTTTGTGCTTGCTGAAAGAGGTCACCTACTAGGGCGCTCACCTCCTCAAAAATTATCTCATCCCCTTTGGAACTCATCATATCAACAATCCCTTCAAGTTGTTTTCCAAAATCATCAAGTCGCATCCATCCTTTAGGTGATCTGGGGATATAATTCCTTCAGCCAGTTTTTGATCAAGCCCCGCAAGGTCTCGATGGCTTCTGATTTCTTCTCTACCTCAGCCAGGATCTTATCTCGCTCTGCTCTATTCCCCTTATTCTTCTCCTGAAACTCCTTGAGCTCTGTTTCATGTGTAGCAACTAGAATGCTTGCTACCCTATCTCTGTCAGCGCAAATTATCATAAGTAGCTTCAGTAATTTACATGACGGCCTTTACATCGGAAAGGAGTTTGGTATACCAAGCACAAGATCTCTACAACCTTCATCTTTCTCCTCTTTTTCTTGGCACACCAGCTGCCTCCTTTGCTAGACTCTAAGGTGAGTGGCCTCCTTTCCATTATGAGTATGCGAGTTAAATCCTATAAGCACTGTAAGGTTGATTCATACTTTTGCTTGGGTGGTGCTAGGTCGGGATGCTTTAAGACAATAACATCCATAATCATCTCAATTTTATTATATACTTCACACACCCTTGCCTTTTCCTCTTTCAGTTCACACCTTAATTGTGCACTTATTAGATCTTCTTGCTTTAGGTCCTTATCTCTTCTTGAGGATATCTCCCTCCTCCTCCTACAATTCCCTTTCTAGGAATCTCACCCTGTCATTCCTCCCAAAAAGTATGGCCTCAACATTAACTAAAACCTTGTTGAGTGCATTACAGACTTGCTCATCTGAAAAATTATTAGCATTCACTAGCGGGTTGATTCCTTTTTCCTCTGGCATCTTCATCAGGTTCCCTTGGCTCAACTGAAACTCAGGATCATCAACATGAGACTTGAATGCCCAAGATAACATATTCCTAGTCCATAGGTATGTGCCTTCTTCATTAAATGAAGACATGGATAGGATTTGTTCTATTGGCACGATGCTTGGAAATGCACACATAGCACCTTACTTGGATCATTGATATAACCCATTCCATGTCCTTGTGCTACAACCACACCCTTTTCTCACATGTGTGTGTAGCCTTTGGAAAGCTTACTGCTAGGTTGGGGTCTCCTCCCATGCTTGCCATACTCTTTTCCAATGCTCTCCTCTTCTATCTCCTTGAGTACTTCATCTGCTCTGCTCTCTACCTCTTGTTCCACTAAAATTTTGATAATTCCTACCACTTCTCTCTCTGTGGCCTCTTCTATTTTATCCTTAGTGAGGCCATGGGTCCTTTGATATTTTGTGTTCACCTCCTTTGCTGACCCCTTTTCCTTGAGCATTTACTTCCTCCTCACCATTCTTCTCTTCATTTCCTTCTTCTTCTATGAATTGTGTATATCATACACAAGATGATTTTGAAGATTCTTCATCCTCATCATCATCCTTCTCGCCCGTATAGGCCTCTAAGCTCTTCGTCTCCTTTGATTCTTCCTTCTCTTCCACCTTCTACTTCTTCCTGACTGGTGATTCTAGTATAGGAGATTCTTCCTTCTCTTTCTCTTCAGCAGGTGACTCTTTCCTTGGTGATTCTTCTCATGTGGGAGGATTCTCTTACTCTGACGCTTCTTCTTCTAGGGTCTTCTCCCTAACTAGGGACTTATTCCTTCATGCATAAGTGCTTGGCTTAGCACTTGTTTCCTGACGTGCCCACAAATTATGTTGTTTATACACTTGGTGCCTTCTTCTCCTGCACTTCTTCTCTCTCCCTCTTCTTTGGCGCAACCTTCTTCCTCTCTGTGGGTTCTTCTGGATGGAGACATCATTCTCTAGGTAGGAACCTTTCTCAAAAATTTGGCCTGATGCGTAAGTATACTCTTGCTGTACAGTCCTTCTGGAAATTGGTAGCGTCAATGAATTCATCATCTACACTTCATGGGAGACATATTTCTCCACATATGCACACTTCTTTGGGTATACAATATTTCTATGCATAGCTCACGGTGGTCTTGGTCCACTTCTCTTAGGTCAAAACCTTAGCCTTTTCACCTCCTTGAAATGGTTGACCCCTGCTTAGAAATACTACACAGTGAAAGAGAATGGAAATTTGCACACCATGGACTCTTAGTCCCATCCGTCAGAGTGAATCTTACAATCCAAAAATGTTGATATACAACAAACTCAACCTCTTCATCTACAAGCACGGGAAGTTACTTAGGTATCCTCCACTCTACCCTAAATGCATCGCGCATTCACTTATACCATTTCTCTAGGCACACCTTGTGGGTGGTTGTCATGGTATCACAAGTATACTTCTCAAATATTTTCCTGGGTGAGGGATCTTCATCTAGATACTCCCATACAAACTTCTCTAGCCCATCGGGAACTCCAATCTCCAAGACTATGATGGTGAGGAGAACATTTCTGGACATTATCTTGTCCCCCTCCTACGTGTTGCTCATGATTTCATCTGTAATAAAGGTTTACAAGTTATAGATGGTTCCTTCTGAAATATTTTGGCATACATTCAACCATGCCTTGTTTACTTGTGTCCACCTTTCTTGACCATTCAACTTGGTAACCAAGCACGCAGCCATCCTCATTACAGGGTTAGGGATATCTACAATATCAAAGTAATGTGAACCCTTTTTGTAGTCATATGCCTCCACAGTCATCCTTGATGGCCTCCTTATCCTCCAAGTCATCATCTATGGAGTCCCCTTCATAAACCAGGCCAGTAAATTTTGATATGAGATGAGGGGTTATGCAGCATTTTGCAACCTGCAAAAAAGAAGTGGTCTTCATGTAAGCGAGACATCAACCACTGGTATAACCACTTGGTATTTCAAAAATAGGGAAACTCATATAGTTGTAGTAACCCAGCCTTACCCAACTTCACCTTCACCTCATCATTGTAGATTGACATTCCTTCTGGTGTCCTCGTATTAGTTTTGATGAACCAGTTCCAATGCCATATCCTTATCTGTGGTACTCGTGTGATGATTGTAGTCTCTCATGGCCATCTTCCTGATGTGTGATACCCATTATTTCCCCAACAACACTCCATTTAGGTACTGCATCTTTACATATCACTCCTCATTAAAACTAGATATGGAAATTTGTTTCCCTTTTCCCTTCTTCTTTAGTGAAACGGTCACTTGATTTTGTGCCATTTTCACTTGTCAGGTTACATCCTAAACTTTTCTTACTCCTCTTCCTTACTCTTCTCAATCCTATGGATTAACTCCTTGGAATAATCCTTCTACTCCTATTTCCTAGTTGTAGAACCCTAACTTGGAAAAACTATTCCCCAAGATGATGTACTCCTCTGAAACTCTCTTCCCTATGCCCATGTACTTATTCCACTCTTGTTTACAGATCAACCCTAGTCACGTACTTAAAAATCTATGATTATTTCTTCACACAACTCTCTTTTCTTGGATGCCCTGGTTTACAATACCTATTCAATCTCGTAATAATAGGGTAAATAATAACGTGCCTAACTTCATACTTATATCTTTTCCCCCCTTTCCAGCAATAAATGCTAAACCACCTACTAATGTACTTGTTATCCAAAATGAGCCCCCTTCTTATTTTGGCTAACTTACCTTCATTCTTTCCTTCCTTGTGCTTCAAATTAAATTTTCACACATTTCAAACACTCAAGTGTTTCTGGAAATGGCTCCATCAAATAGCATTTTTTCTCACCTTTCCAGAAAGGTAAAGTTTTCCTCCTAACTCCAAATATTTTGAAAGTTATGGCTCGACGGAGTTTTTTGGGGAAATTTTCCCTTGACAGGCCCGTGGCCAATGAAATCATGCCACATGGTGGCGGAGGTCGGGCTGGTGGAGGAAATTTGAAATTATTGCCAAAGAGTTGGCGGAGTCGTAAAAGACAAAAACTTGACCATAGGCCCGCAGAGGATGGATAAAAGTTTAGAAGGCCCACCGAGCATCCAGGAAGTGACACGTGTCTAGTCCGTGGTGGGGGTCAAAGGCACAAAAGGTTTTGGTGAAATTTTCCAAAATTACAGAAGGCACAAAGGAAAATGTTGAATTGCATCCCAGTGGAGTGACCAGAAGCTGACACGTAACAACGGAGCAGTAGAGCGTGGACTAATTTTAAGAAATTTTCCCAAGGCAAAAATCAAAAGAAAAAGGAAAGGTTTGGGCCTGGGTTTCCATTAGTGAATGGAAAAGTGCCATGTGGAAGCAGAGCAGTAGGGCACAAGGAATTTTTGGGAAATTTTCCCAAATTCAAAAAAGGGAAAATTTTAAGGTTTGACCTCGCCGACTGAATTTTGACTCTGTTTTCACCATTTTTGCCCTAAATCTTCAAAGGGCCATATCTTTTGATCTAGAGCTCAAGTTTTCACGTTCTTTATATCATTGGAAATATGGTGAAATTATCTACATGTAAGACCCATAAATTTTGCATTTTGGTTAAGATTAGTGGGATAAAATTGGAAAAATGTCCTTGGCACTAGAAAAGACAAAAAATCAAATTTTCATCTGCCAGATTTAATGAGGTATGGGCAATTTATTTTCTCTATACGGGCTCGAATGTACATTGGGAAGTGGATTTGTAGAGGAAACCCTTATCATTTTAATGAATCTTGTTAGTGGTTGGAGATCTAAAATCGTATTTTCCCATATTTTCTCTTTTCTTCCATTTTGGTTCATGGTTAAAAGCCAGTTTTGGCTCATTTTGTAATGTTGGATGTTCTTGCTTCTGCAAGCTCTTATTTTCCCCTTAGTAGGTTGATTTGAATGATTTTCAAACCTCCCATGGAGATTGTAACACCTTTTTTTGCCTCTTTGCTATTGCAACGTATTGTATCAAATTCGGGCATGACAATGTATGTTTTATGATCAATTTTCAATCCTCTCATGTAGTTATTATTGTTTTCTGATCATTAATTACATTCTGGTAATATGTGCATGTTTTTTTTCTACTTCCTCATGATCTGTGTCTACTTTTACAAAGCAAGGAATTCATCACTCCTTTGGTGTATCACCTCTCTATTTTTTTGCTGAATTTTGTTTCTGTTTCCTTGTTTTCTCTCAACCTTGTCTCCTTGGTAGTTTTAGATTAGGAATTTTGAATCAGAACCTCTACAAGAATTGTATGCATACACCTATACAGAGGAGTAAGAACCAGCTTCAATCTAGAGAGTTTCCTCACCTTGCAAGGTCCCACACCTTGGAGAAAACTCAATGTTGTGCATTCACACCAAATGACTTGCCTTAGAAAAGTAGATCCATGGGTCATTTTGGGGGTGTTGTGAATTTGCACTAACAGTTTTGGCACACCCGGTGGGACCTTAGAGGTCTTCACTTTATTTTTGATAGGTTGGTGTGTTCCTGTTAAAGATTCATCCTTTGGAGGCATATTCAAAACCACATCTAGCGACTCCATATGGTAAACAACCCATCTCTGAAGTTGCCAACCTTCCTTTCCATTCATTTTCATTCATTTTTCATCCATTCTTCCTCCATCTCTTCCATTCTTTTACATTCCATGAAGTTGTGCAATCATGACTTCATTTCCCTCATGGAATTTTCATTCACAATAGAAGTAATATATTCCACCTCCAACATGTTTCTCAAATCCTCTAGATCAGCATTTTGATCATATTCAAAACTAGTATGCATACCCATATGAGAAATGCCAAAATGAGTTTGGCTATGAAGCATGTCAAGCACAAGGGTATGCAGATTGTGAGGCCAGTCAAGAAGAAAATGCAGATCTGTTGGAGAAGATCCAAAATATGGAGGTAAACATGGTGCAATCCAGGGCTCAAGCACAAATGAAAGCATTTGGAATCAGTTGCAGAGCACCTTGTCCATGGGTGGGACCTTTTCCAAGGCATTACAACCCTCAAGAGAAACTTGACTTCATTATTGCAACACTTCCATTGCTTGCAAAGTGGACTGAAGGAATAGAGGTGTATGAGAGGAGTATTCAACAACCTTGTCAATGGGTAAGCACACCATCTCATGCCTTTTCTTTTCCTCTTTCCCAATCTGTTTTATCTCAGCAGTGTCAAGCTTTAAACTCTCCATCTACTGTCTCAAATTTTGATTCCATTTCTCCATCTCCTAGTATCCCATCCCACCTCAATTTCTCTACTCTTTTCCCTTCCAAACAACCATTCCCTCCAAAGAAACAAGAAGTTCCTACCTCCCTCCCCACCACAAATAATTGCAAAATTGGTTGAGTCACAACCTATTTCATCCTCTTGCATTCCCAGATCCATGTTGGGAAGATGAAAATCAGAAGACCAGTCAAGGAGAACATCAAGAAAAAGAGGAACCCAACAGAGAAGAAATAATAGAAAATTTGAAGAGTTGGGCTGCTCAAATTTGGGATTAAAAAAATCCCCTTGATGGTGAAGCCAAAAGAGGAGGTTGGAGTTGGGGAACAAGTGGTAAAAAAGGATTGATTTTATAGCAGCAGTGAAGCAAGAAAAATAGCAGTCTATTGGTGATGAGTTGGGTGTCCATGTTGGCACTTTGCCCAAACAAAATGCTGATTCAATTTGCACTGCAAAATCAGTCATTGTGGAGGAAGAAAAACCAGCTCCAAACCCCATTGAAGAGGAGCAAATGGATGAGATCAAGTCATTTTTTGCAACAGCAGAAGAAGGAAGCATTATTGATGAATTTTTTTGCTTTCATTTGAAGGGGCTGATTTGATTGATGAAGCCATTATGGAGGTGAACAAAACAGGTCCAAATTGTGAGCAAGAGGCACAAGAAATTTCATGTTTCTCCCCCACTTCATCTCTCCAAAAATATGATTTTTTTGGATGAGTTCAAATTGACAAGTTTCATGTTTGAAAATGAAGTTACACATGGTGAAGAAAATGTAGATTTGAAGGTCACCATGCAAGAGGGAAAATATTTTTTGCAGCAGGACAACAAGAGTTTGATTGTTTATCAGACTTAGAGGAATGTCTTGAGGAGGAGCCAGCTGAAATTACAACATTATCTTCTCCACCATTCATTCTCCAACATCAAGAGCCTACTGCCACAAAGGAGAACATTGAAAAATAGAAGCCTATGTTTTGTGACAGCTCATTGGAACCAAGTTTGGAAGATTTATATCTTCCATGTACTTCATGGGAAAAGGAAGGGGAAGAGCAAGATATTTTCACCACTTCTTCCACACCATCCATCCAAGAAGGCCCACAAGAAGGCTCCATTCTTGGAGTTCAATTTGAGAGAAATGGGCACATCCAAAGGATCAGACCATGCCCAATCAGGTATTTGGCTTCATTGGAGCCAAAGGAGAAGCCACAACTAGTCATGCTTACTTCTAAGGCATGAGGATGAGCATCAAAGTACCAAGGATCAGCTGTCATACCTCTTTAATCCAAATGTAGAGAAACTAAAAGAGGTATTAAATTTGCTTTCAATTGACACCTTGCTGATTTGGGTAGAAGAGCAGCTTCTTGTTTATTTTCCACTCATCTTGACAGCCATGTTTAGTCCAAATCAATTGCATGGCTGCCCATTTTGAAGAAAGGAAGCTATTTTGCACAACTAGTTACAGGGTTTGTTTAGCTCACCTTTGCTTCTTGTTAGAGTAGAGTAGGTAGGTTTTTTTTCACTAGAAGAAGTGCTTGTGCACACTCTGCATATCCCACTTGGGGTATGTATGATTTCCAATTTTGTACATAGTTTTTGTGGTGCTGGTTTTGCTCTTGCACAGTCCATTTCAGTGGCATTTTGGTGAAAAACAAATCCAGTTTCAGTAGGTTTCCAAATAGCTCAGAGGTTAGATTTTCATAGTCAGATCAGAATTGGTCCATCAATCTTGACTCCATGCCCAATGGATGCTTCAAAGGCCACTGATCTTTCATCTAGCAGGCAGATGACCCCTGGGAGTCACCAAATTGTTATCCAAAATGAGCCCCCTACTTATTTTGGATAACTTGCCTTCATTATTTCCTTCCTTGTGCTTCAACTTCAATTTTTACACATTTCAAGAACTCAAGGTTTCTAGAAATGGCTCCATCAGATAGGATTTTTTCTCACCTTTCCAGAAAGGTAAAATTTTCCTCCTAACTCCAAATATTTTGAAAGTTATGGCTCGACGGAGTTTTTTGGGGAAAATTTCCCTTGACAGGCCCACAGCCAATGAAATGATGCCATGTGGTGGTGGAGGTTGGGCCAGTGGAGGAAAGTTGGAATATTTTCCAAAGAGTTGGTAGAGGTGCAAAAGGAAAAAACTGGCCCGCAGGCCCGCGAAGGATGGAGAAAAGTTTAGAAGGCCTGTCGAGCATCCAGGAAGCGACACATGTCCAGTTGGTGGTGGGGGTCAGAGGCATGGAAAGGAAACTTGGAAAAATTTTCCAAAATTGCAAAAGGTGCAAAGGTAAATTTTGAAGCACATCCCTACAGAGTGACCAAAAGCCAACACATGGCAGTGAAGTGGTGGAGCGTGGACTAATTTTGGGAAATTTTCCCAAGGCAAAAATCAAAGGAAAAAGGCAAGGTTTGGGCCCGCGTTTCCATCAGCGAATGGGAAAGGACCACGTGGAAATGGAGTGGTGGGGCATGGAGAATTTTTGGGAAATTTTTCCAAATTCAAAAAAGGGAAAATTTTAAGGTTTGACCCTGTCGACCGAATTTTGACTTTGTTTTCACAATTTTTGCCCTAAATCTTCAGAGGGCCATATCTTTTGATCCAGACTCAGATTTTCACGTTTTTTATATCATTGGAAAGATGGTGAAATTATCTACACGTTGGATCCCTTAATTTTGGATTTTGGTGAATATTCTTGGGAGAAAATTGGAAAAACGTCCCTGGCACTGGAAAAACAACAAAATGACATTTTCAACTACCAGATTTAATGAAGTATGGGAAATTTCTTGTCCTGCATGGCTCGAATGTACTTGGGAATGGATTTTTACAGAGGTTCCCTTGCCATTTTAATGAATCTTGTTAGTGGTTGAGATTCATAAATCATATTTTCCCGCGTTTTCTCTTTTCTTCCATTCTTCTTGATGGTTAAAAGCAAGTTTTGGCTCATTTGTAAAGGGTTGGATGTTCTTGCTTCTGCAAGCTCTTCTTTTCCCCTTAGCAGGTGGATTTGAAGGATTTTCAGACCTCCCATGGAGATTGTAACATGTTTTTTCCTCTTTTTTATTGCAACGTATTGTATCAAATTTGGGCATGATAATGTATGTTTTGTGATCAATTTTCAATCCTCTCATGCAGTTATTATTGTCTTCTAATCCTTCATTGCATTTTGGTAATTTGTGCATGTTTTTTTGCTGCATCCTCATGATCTGTGTCTATTTTTCAAAGCAAGGAGTTCAACACTCCTTTGGTGTATCACCTCTCTATTTTTTTTTGCTTAGTTTTGTTTCTATTTCCTTGTTTTCTCTCAACCATGTCTCCTTTGTAGTTTTAGAGTAGGAATTTTGAATCAAAACCTCTGCAAGAATTGCATGCATACACCTAAATAGAGGAGTAAGAACTAGCTTCAATCTGGAGAGTTTTCTCACCTTTCAAGGTCCCACAGCTTGGAGAAAGCATAATTTTGTGCATTCACACCAAATCACATTACCTTAGAAAAATAGATCCATGGGTCATTTTTGGGGTGCTGTGAATTTTCGCTAACAGTAATTAGCATTAAATGCATCCTTTTATGATAAATCAAACCTTAAGCACCCTTACCCATGTGCCGAATCCTATGTGAAACCTTCTACAACCTTTTTTCATGTAAAAAAAATCCTTTCCGACCAAAGACTCTTACGCGCGCGTCTACAACGCCGAAAGCACTTCTTTTATCCTTGACCTGAATTTTACCCTTACTAACCTCATGTTATTCATGTGATTATTGTCCTTTGTACATGGTATTTTTTAAGCTATCTTGACATTGAAATTTCTTGTCCATTGTTTCCATGAGCATTCCCTCTTTACACATTTTTTATCCTTCAACTGGTCCATTTAACACAACTTCCACCGCCAGCTAATTCTTCACTTCGCACTACCCTACCCCACACTAAAATGGATGCATGGTACTCTACACATACACAACCTTTCTGAAATTAATAAGAAGTTACCGGCACACAAGGTGTAAAATAGAACAAAATGAAAGGAACAAGCAATGAGAAAGGGAAACACAAGGAAAGGAAATGCATAAAGGGAAATCCTAAGCTTCCAGCAATACTGCCTTATTTACAAACACAAGGAAGACTTATTTATAGTAGGGCTTCAACCTACTCCCATTGAAATGACCAGGTAACCTGGTCCCATCTAGTGTTTGTAACTGGTAGGCTTCTGAATGAAGGATGTATGAGATGATGTAAGGGCCCAACCAATGGAATTTCAACTTCAAAGTATGGCACAAAAACTTGGAATAATATAACAGAACCATCTTCCTAACCTCAAACTACTTATTCTTGATATGACAATCATGCCATGCCTTTTGTCTATATTTTTTCAGTCTTCTGAATCCATCTAGCAAGTGATCACCTTTCGTCCAACTACATTAACTTGTTAATCCTTTCCTCGAGTACTTGTAGATTAGCCAATCCTCATGTGTGCACTATACGTAGTGATGGTAACATGAATTCAACTGGAAAAATAACCTCTGCGCCAAACACCAATTGAAATGACGCGGCCTTATTCAATCTTTTGTAGGTTATCTTGTATGCTCATAGAACTCTCAATACCTTGTCATCCCAATCTTGTCTTCTAACATCACAATTTTTTTGTCAAGGTGTGACTTAGTATCTTGTTAAACACATCAATTGTTCCATTTGATTGAGGGTGATAAGGGGTAGTCTTGTGATGTGCCACCATAAATTCTGCAAACATAATCATGACTGTTTCATTTAGGAAATGTGTACCCCTATCACTTGTCAAGCTCAAAGGACATCCATACCCGCTGATTATGTTTTCCCATAAGAATCTAGCAGTTGTCGCTACAGTGTAATCCTTTGTAGGTGCTGCCTCTGCCCATCTTGTCAAGTAATTAATATAAGTAATGATATACCACGAACCAGTCCTTCTTGTGACTTTTGAAATTGGTCCTAACAAAGTTGATTGCCCATTTTTCAAATGGATTTGTGTTGGCTATCGGCATTAATGGAATCTCATCCCTCTTTCCAAGTTTTCAAAGGTGTTGATAATAGTGGTCACAGACCTTGTAAAACTCAATACAATCCTGGTAGATGCTTTCCCACTAGATCCCTACGAGTAAAATCTTCCATGTGGTTGCATTTTCTGCATAGTGCCCTCTTGCAATCCAACCATGTGCTTCCTCCATAATCGTCCATGTGCTCATGTTCTAATACACATCAACATAGAACCTCATCATGGCCTAACTTGTACATATCTCCACTAATCAACATGTAGGGTTGACACGTATTGCTAACTATTTTCTCTCCAAAGCCTTCATCCCATGTCTGATGGCACACCTATTTTAAGAAACACAATATTTACTCCAAGTTAGAGGGTGCGCACATGTAACCTAAATAGTTGTGCATCTGGCATGGTATCCTTAATGCTCTAAACATGTCCTCTCCTAATTCAATCCTTGATAAGTGGTCAGGTCTTGAATTACTTTTTCCCAGTTTTACCACAACTGAAAACTCAAATTCTTGAAACAAACAGGACCCAACGACATATGCACCCTTGTAAAACATGGCTTATTTACCAAATACTTTAGTTTCATGTGATATTTGTAGAATATAAAAGGTGTTTCCAGTAGATACTACCTAAACTTATGTAACCCGTAGATCATTGATAGTGCCTTGTGCTTAGTAGTTGTGTAATTTTTTTCTGCTGGTGTCAACTTCCGGCTTGTAAAACAAAGGGGGTGATCAAAAATCACCTCACCCAGTATGGCTAGTACTACTCCAATGGCTGTCCCCGAGGCATCAACATGCACGTGGAAGGGCTTATCCCAAGAAGGAAAGCGTAGTATGGGCACAATGACAAGCCTATCCTTCAATGTGTCAAATGCTTCCTATTGCGCCTCTCCCCAGTGGAAGGCACTTTTGTGTTTAAGTAATTTTTCCAAGGGCACGGAAATCTTGGCATATCCCTTAATAAATTTCCTGTAGTACCCCGTATGCCCAAGGAATCCATGCACTGTGCTTTGACTGGTAGGCTCCTTCAATCCCACAATAACTAAAACTTTGGTGGGATCCACCAACAAACCTTCCTTACATATAATATGTCCTAACAGGGTGCCAAATGGAGTAGCAAAGACACATTTCTTAATGTTGAGGGATATCCTCAACTATTGACACCTCTCAAACATCAACCTTAAGTTGTCAAAATGGTCCTTCACTAATCCATACATAGTCCAGTCATCTAGGTAGACCTGAAGAAACTTATGAATGAAGTCCTGAAATGCTTGTACCATGATGCATGAGAACACAACAAGCACATTCTTGAGCCCAAAAGGCATGATTGTGTATGCAAAACTTCCCCGTTCAGTGGTGAAGGTTGTCTTCTTCTGGTCTTACTTTACAATCCTAACTTGGTGGTACCCTGAGAATCCATCTGTAAAAGAATAGACCTCACACCTAGCTACTCCTAGAATTTCTTCAGTGAAGGGGGTTGGAAAAGGGTCAATGACACATACTACATTCAAGTCCCTGTAATCAACATAAATCCTTATCCTTCCATCCTTCTTGATATTGATGACCATTGGCTTATCCACTTCTGATTCCTCCACAAATTCAATGATACTAGATGTTATCATCTTGTCTATCTCTTCCTTGACTCTTACACAAAATTTTGGATTCATCCGATAGGGTCTCTTCCAAATCAGGTGCACACTTCCTTCAACTTAATCCTCATTTCCCTAAGGAGTGGTGAATGCACTTTGAGCTCATGGTACCCACATGGGAATAAGATCCTAAAATTTGTGCAATAGATCAATGATCTTTGAGACTCTTTTTCTAACCAATAGTCTTCAATGATAGCTTCCTTAGGTTCCACCTCTGACCAATGTTAACCTTCTTTGTTTTCAAGGGTTCATGGTAGGTGTGCTCGCTCATCAGCACTATCCATGACTTTCACATACCTTCATAATGGTTAACATCCAAACTTTCCATTTCTTCACCATCTATTACATAGACCATTTTTCCTTTTTCCTTTTCAATGCATGTGCACTCAAGTTGTATCTCTTCTGATTCCTCTTCATCAAGACACGTCTCCAAACTAGGTTCACCCAGTAATTCTAGTAACCTATCTTCTGTCATGGCACTATCTCCCATTGTAAGGTTTGACAACTTGCAATGGTTTATCTATTGATGGCTTGGTACTTCGATACTCAAAATCTTGAATGAGATCAGTCGTTAACTCCTTCCAATTCCTTGTCTGACGGTGCATCTCTGAGTGAATGTACCATGTGTGTGCACAACCTTGTAAGGTGGAATATAACTTATGCACCCATAACAAAGGTGGTAAAGCTTATGTGCCTTCCACCCAGGCCTTCTCACATGCTTGGATATGGGAAGAGGTGGGTTCTTTCCATGGTAGTCTTGGATAACAGTGGGCACATTGCTTCTGTAGAACCTTATAGAGAATGTGACTCTTACCTCATGTCCACTCTAGAAGACTCTCACGATGTGTTTCCCACCAACGCATTGTAGTCCCAAGAAAGTTATAACTGAGAATACTTCTCCTTTCATCCTCATTTTTCCACTGAGCCTCCATCTCTCACAAGAAATCATCAGGGCTTGCTCCTCCAGAGTAACTTGGTAGCTTCTTCCTTCCCAGGTGCTTGACTGAGTGTGCCTTTGTCACCCTTGTTACAAATCCTCTCAATTGTCACCTAATTAACTCATAAGTCCCATGCACCCAATTGTCACATGCTATGTTAGTTGTATCACTCATCGACTGAGCATCTTCAAATTAGATAACTCCTTCTGTAGGATGAATTATCTCAGGGTCTCTGATGGAGTGCACATAGATTCTGTCAAGGACTTCTTCTCCCAAGGGATCAGTATAGGGTGTTGATTTCCCATCTGTTAAAGGGATGATGACCCATTCTTCCTTGTTCTCAAAACTGATATACCCCTTGTTAAACCGTAGGTTGACATTATTTTTGTAACACCAGGGGTGCCCAAGTAATGCTAGAAAATTATCCACCTCGGCTAGTGCCAAGACTTCAAAGTCCCCAGTGAACTTTTCCCCTTGAATAGTGATAACTACATCCTTCAAGACACTAATGGGCATTTATTTTGTCTTATTTTCCATATATAACACATTCAAAGAAAA
Source organism: Taxus chinensis (assembly GCA_019776745.2). Taxonomy (NCBI): domain Eukaryota; kingdom Viridiplantae; phylum Streptophyta; class Pinopsida; order Cupressales; family Taxaceae; genus Taxus; species Taxus chinensis. The sequence continues at coordinate 47,825 of JAHRHJ020003619.1, read as the reverse complement.
TGGATGTAATGCGGGCCTTCCCATTTGATGCCAATCATCTAGTGTGAGAACATTGACCTCCGCTCCTGTGTCAATGAGGATATTACTCAGAAGCCACCCATCAACAACTACATTCAATGTGATCTCTTTATCATAGTCAAGGCTATGAGGAGGAAGGTTGGCATGTAGAACCTACCTTTCATGCTCTCTCCTGGCATGTGTACCTTCTCCCATAACCATTCTCCTAGCAAGGGAATGATATTCTCTTGCCTTAACATTTTTCACACTTCCCTGACCTCATCCAGATCCTTCTGTGGAGCCTCAACATTCTTCCTTTTCTCCAACTACCTTGACTACTCCTTTAGACACTAGATCTCTCCTTGTAATCCCTGAATCACATCCATAGTCTCTTGATACACCTCCTTCTGATGAGTAGGGTTCAGATACTTCCCATGTACCACTTCTTCCCTAACAACCAGTTTTTGTCTTGGCATCTCCCTTGCACACATCCTCTGCTCGTGTTGTCACTAGTATAGGTTCTAATCCTGACTCACACACCACTCTTGGCATCCACTATGGGTCAGCCTTCTTTATGCTTACCATCCCAGTGCCTTTATCCTTTCGGTGTTGTTGGCTCATGTGTTCAAACATCTCAGGACACTCCTCATACTTATGCTTCTTTCCACACCATGAGCATTGCAACAGATCAAGACACTCACATTTATAATGCTCTGTCGATCCGCAATTATAATAGGTTCCACATGGGAACTCACTTCTTCCTCCACCGTGGTTACTGCGACCATGAAATCCTCCATGAAAAACCTCTTCCACATGCCCCTCCATCTACGTGCCCTTCATAGCAACGATCATCATCCTTGGAACTGCCTGTAAGGCTAGTCTGGCACACACCAAGATCAATGGCATCATGAATCTAGTCAATCAACCTACAATCCTTGGTGTCATGGGTCATAGAGGTACAAATATTGCAATATCAAGACACATTCTTATGGATCACATGTTGTAGTAGAGGACACCTACTTGCATCATGATCCCCATGGCAGATTTCACAGTCTGCTGTCATGGCGCATACCACTTTCTGGGGGAAACTATCCTTTGTATGCCCTTCCACTTCACAATTTGTGCACCAAAGACCACTATGAACCTCATGCACTGAGTTCATAGACAGCTTCTCCAACTGCTTGGCCATTGCAGTAATTTGAGCCTCTAGGAAAGGGCTCACACTGGTATCAATGCTCCCAATAACCTCAGCACACAGGGTAGCTTCCAAGGCCTCACATGGGTCTATGAAAGTCTTGTGTGATAGTGCCCTTCTAAATGGTGTTATCAATCCCCCAAAAAACCATTGAGCATGTTGAGAGGGGTGTATGTCATAGGATAGTTTTGATAAGAGAGTTTTGAACCATGCATCATACTCTCACACACTCTCTGTCATTCCTTGTTGGATCTCCTTCAGAGTGTTGATGCTCTTTTTCTCAAACTCAGGGATATGGAACTCTGCTAGGAAGGAATTTTTCAACACAGTGTAATCCATGACCATCTGATGGGGGTCATACTTGTGGTACCAGTTATGCACATGCCCCTACAATGTTGTTACAAACTGACTTTCCTTTCACTCTGGGGTAGTGATCCCCTTCACATGCCCATATAAATTCACACTTGTGCACATGCTCTGTAGCATCCTCAATACCTATGTAGTCTGGTAGGTGCAAAGACATCTCAAAAAATACTTGCGGGGGTGGCTGAGGCCCTTGTCCACCTGACCCAAAACCTTGGTTTCCTCCTGTGTTTCCTCTACCACCAGATCCACTAGACCCACTAGGTCTTGTCCCTCCTGACCCACCAGATCCTCTAGATCCACTAGGTCCACCAGGTCCTCCGGCCCCTACACCACCAGATCCACCTCCTGTAGCCAGAAAATGGCCTGAAGTGGTCATGCCTAGTGTTCCCAATGTCCCACTAAACTACACTGATGGTTTGTGATATTTCCCCACTGCCAGTTGTGTGTCCCAAACCACTCCCAGATGTGATACCCAAACTTTGTGTATTTGCACCTTGTCCAAAAATTCCTCCAAATACAGGAATGGTTTGTGCAGCCATAGATGTCCCAAATGAGAAATTATATCTCCTAGGCATAGATCGGTTACTCCCCCAATACCAACTAGATTAACAATACTTATCTCTTGATCTAGAAAACTAAGCACCAGGGGTTGGTCACTAGGTGGGTTCAGATGCATGCCGATGACTCTCCTTTCTCCATGTGATGAACTCTCATCAGAAGCTGAAGGGGCTTCTCTTCTGTGCTTGCCAAGATGGGGTAGCACAGACTGCTCAGGTTCCACATCCTCTGCGTGAACCTCAACTCCTTCCCGCAATGTCTACCTCCATAAATCCATCACTCCCACAACCTTGTTTTGTCTAGCCAACTCCCTTTCATGTGCCTCACTATACTTGAGTCATCTCTCTTCCCTTTCCTTTTCAGCCACAATATCTGCCATCTTCCTCCACCCTAGCTTCCTCACCAATGCTCAGAGAAGTTTAGCCAGCCATAGGGAATGCCTCCAAACTTAATGTAATGATCAAGATATTCATAGCCAATGGGATAACATGTAAAAATGATCCTCTGGGCTCCCTCAAGAACTCAAACTCAACAACCTCTAGACAAGAATACGTAGAAATGGCATATTCTAGAGTATAACTGGTCAGCACTCCTCTCCACCAGTGGTCAACAACATGCATCCAAGTCAGATTTACATCCTACAGCTTTTGGTAATCATCTTGGGTCCATACATGATCTATAGTACCAGCTCAATCTGGATGCATATGCTGAAATCCATTCATACAGTTCCACTGGAAAGCAATAGAAGAAGGTTTCATACAGCTCATGGTACAGGTGCTCTTCTACCCATCTGTGTGTATCAAACTCAGGTCCAGTGCTGAATCTTTGAGAAAACTCATCCTCCGTACTCTTGAACCATGCTTCAACACTTTCCAAGGTCAAGCATTTTGTCATCAATGGAACCAAGATGTAGCCATTTCTCACAACAACTTCAAAAGAGGTCCCGGAAATGGAACCAAGATGTAGTCATTTTTATGCCCTTAGAACAATAGTCTAATCCCATGCGTGTCGGCCTATCACCCAATGGGTGTTGGGTGCTCACCTGAGGCATGCGTAGGTGCCAAGCCCCTCCTTTATGTGAGTCTTGTGAGAATACATTGCTTAATGACAGAAACTTAGATGCAAAAAGGTAAAGAACCATGCATTCATTCTGAGATCTTTAAGATGAGTTATCATATCATTATACCTAGTTCAATACTAGGAGAAACATCAAATGAATAACAGATCTGATTCATACCATAAAGGAAATGCACTAGGGTTTACACCCATGAACAATACATATTTTGAACAGAACCATATATTTCATATTGATCATAGTTCAACAACCATATTACATTCACCAAGGCCATACCAGGCCAATGTATCAATGCAGATAAGACTCATGCATCAGAAGTCCTAACTATGCTTCCCATAGTACAAAAATATTTTCATAAACCCATCCCTCTAGACAAGCTATTACTCCTACAGTCCTCTAAATGAGAACCCCAACTCTCTGGAACCTTCTTATTATTCCTGTAGAGCTTCACCTTTCATTCTCTCTATTCATGCTCTCTTCCTTGATAGTGTCTCTCTTCTTTTACCTGAGCATCTCTATATATAGTTGTATTGCCCACCGCCATGCCTTTCTAAAGTAGCAGATCGGTCACCAAGTGTCAAGGTGGTCCTCTAATGGAGCATGCTTATTCTCATCTGGGCTCTCCACTCTCTGCAATGATGTCTTTCTAGATCCTTCCATCACATGGAATATCCTTTCTTAACCCCCAAGTTTCCATACTGACACCTTATCCACTCCTGGGACCTCCATCTTTGTGCCAAAATAATTAGCTACCTAGAAAAAAAGTATGGGGTTTCAAGGAGTACCACTTTTTCCATCATGTAGAGAATTGAAAATAATTTCCATAGGTAATTTTTTTTCTTTCAAATCACTATGGAGCTCCTAGAATATTTTTTTAAAGTTCAGGTCCCTTTTCACAATGCATGCTAATTCAGGCCCAAAAACCTGCTTTCGCTGAATTGGCTCCAAAAAAATCTGAAACTTCCCTAAATATTCCAAAATAAACTCCACAAAAAAATTAGCACTTGAATACTCCTCCATGATGATTTTTTTTCTCCACTGATCTACTCCAGGGTGTGGTGTACTATTCCTAGGAATGCTAATGGTAGCCCTTCCCAAAACTACTGAAATACTTGAATGTTCCAGAAGGTCGTAAATCACCTAGGGGGGGAAATTTTTATTTCCTAAATCACCGAGGGGAATAATTGACGTTCACTTTGGGATCATTAGACTAACATGATAAGACCAGTGATTGGGATAGACTAACCTAGGGGTTTCTTGGGAAGGTATGACTTTGAAATCGACAATGTGGTTCATTTTCATGCTTGAAAATTAGAAATTTTCCTGTTTCACATTTGCATGAAAACAATTGAATCTAGCTTTGGGACATGTTATTGAATGATCGTAGTGAAGATATGGAATGATAACTCCCAAATATCAATTTACAATACGTTGATTAGTACCTTATCCATTGGGATTTACAGGATTCACATACAACTTGCACAAGATTTCCAGAAAGGAAGAAAACGCACACACAAAGTGATGAAAGGAATAAAACAACACATGGAAAGGGAAAACAAAAACAATAGGAAAGGGAAACACACACCTAAACATTATCTATGGTATAATGTGGGGGATAAACCTCTTTTTACTGAAGCACTTATCTCTCCTTAGAAGTAACCTCTGAAGTGGTAAGTTTGAATGATGAAGCTCTGCAAAGCTTTGGACTAGTTCCAGAAAGTAGCCACCTCTCCTCAAATACTTATGAAAGCCACATGCTCTCACGACTTTCTCTGTAATTTTTATGAGTGAGCCTAGATGATATTCTTTATGCTTGGGTCTTATCTCAAATATTCCATTTCATTTATTTCCTTTGAAATCTATCTTTGTACTTTTCCACAATGTTTCTTTTTCTTATATCATACCATTACTTATCTAGGGATTTTTCATATTTTAATATATTGAGTACCCTGAATTTTCTTTTCCACCCATTCACATTCCTAGACATTATTTCTCCAATAAGCATTGATTTCACCTTTTTTGACTTATATCAATACAAGGAGTCTGAGTGTTGAGTGAAGGATCACAAGTGAATTCATATCCATCATGAGATATTTTGAAATTGGGTGAAGAATCATACATATCCTATATGGCCATATCTAGAATCAAGAGGTCAAAACTCATCTCGGGATCTTCTGTACCTTATGTGGCATCCAAAATTCTTGAACTGAATCCTTATTTGGTATTTCAAGAATTTTATCTTCACCCTTATTTCAAAATTCTCCACTTTAAGATCCAAGGTACTCATCTGGAGGCATTGTTTCGATATCTTAAGGTTCATTATATTCTATCACTTCTTCATTGGGAGGAATATTTGTTTTGAGGGATTCAAAACTCCTTACTTCAAATTCTTCACGAGAGAAAGAGTTATCCTCTTAAAATGGGGAAGAAAATGTTGTACCTTTGTCATGAGTCAAATGTGTTGTAATTAATTTCAAGCTAAATTAGTTAATGTCAAGTTACATTGATGGAAAAAGGAGTGAATTTGGTAAAGTGATCATGATAAAAAGATGAAGTTTTATTGGTAGTGTTAGCTCATAAAGGATTCAAAATGATAAAGGAAAATTTATAAGGAATAGATTCAATGTTTTTTGTAAGAGCAAATAAAAGGAGATATCCACCAAAGCCTAGAAATAGTTGTCTAAGTCTGCACAAAGACATGGAACACTAGAGAATGCAGTGTATGGTAAGTCGTTTCCACACATAAAAGGATAAAGTCACAAAGCTACATGGATTCAAAGGCAGATATGAGAAAGAGCTAAGTGAAGCTGTGAATGCAAAGGAAGAACCGTGAAGGTAAAGGAAAAGTAACAAGAGTAAGAGAGTTAGAAGCAAAGCTACCAATAAAGAGAAAATACGTGAAGAATTTTGGAAGCCATGAAATACTACCAAATCCACAAGAAGAAAAGATAGAGTTATGGACGTGGAATAAGGCACAGAAAGGAAAAAGACAAGGAGAATAGCCAAGAGACATTGTGAATACCATGAGAATAATAGAAGATCCGTGGATAACTAAAAAGCTTCCAAGTAAGGGAAAATGCCACCGAGTAAAGAAAAATACCGAGATTCAAAGGAGAAATTCATAGGAGCTAAGGAAATCCATGAAATGAGATAATACGGAGTGAAAAGGGTTGAAGGAAATGAAATTGATTTAAACATGAACAAGTAAGATTTTGGTTTTCTAAAACTGATGGTTATTCAATTTTTAGGATTTGAACTCCACGAAGAATGAAGAAATACACTGTTTCAGTTACCATCATTTAATGCTCAATGACCTCGTGGAAATGTATTTGAAATTTTCTATGTGATCTTGAGTTTCAAGGTGAAATGAAATTTGTAGAAGGAAATGACTTGCTCATCTTTGTCACATTGCAAATTGTAAAAAGATGGGAAAATATATTTTTGGAAAATGACTAATAAATATCTTATGGTGGTACATTTAAAAACTTTGTAATCAAGCCAAACTTAGAAGGAAATTTTTTTGGTATTAGTTGTATTCATTTAATGAGCTAGATTTTTCAGGCTACCAAGAAGGAATGTACATGACATGCAACTTGAAGTGAATATTTGGGAAAATTGTGAATATTGTTCGATCTTAGAACTATTTTATTTGTATCTCAAGTAAGAGAAGGAAACAAATTATCTAAAGAAGAGTTGATTGAACCTAGAATTTACTGTAAATGACCTAGGCACGTTGGGACATCACTAAACCTAATCTGATCACTCACCTAAAGCACGTAAATGCACTGGGTCCCTCTTTATGGTTTCTTATTCATAATGTTAGCATGATGGTGCATATAGGAATTCATATTCAATACCAATACTAAACAACACATAGTGCATAAACTAGATCTAAATCTTAGAATATATGTAAGATGAACTAAACAATGACTATAACAAGATTTACCATGCAAGAACCAAATTCGGTCATGTTCAACACCATTATCCAGACAATATGAACCATTTTGTTAAATAATGTAAAACAAAGAAGCTCAATACAATATAAAGTATCTCCATGAGTCATGCACATGATCAAACCAGTAGCATATCTCTATAATAATTCACACCCCAAACTGTGTAAGTGAATACATATATATATAGGGGTGGGAACTTTCTCTTCACCGCCCATGCACTTCTCAAAATAGGCCACATGCTAATAATAGCCATGTGCCTTTACAAATGGTTTCACAACATGCAATTTCTCTTAAGAATAGACTTCCTATATTTAAGTCTAATTTGAAATCCTATTATTATCCTAAACCATGCATGGTGCTTAGTTGTTGCTTGTTCCCAAAAATACCATTGTGTGGACCAAAAGTCTTCATGTCTTTGTGTTCTCAGCATGCTATTTCTAAGAATATACCTTATCCAAAAAATGGTTAAGTTTTGAATTCAAAGTGCTTTGGTGTGTACTTAATCTGCTATTCTTCTGCTCCCTCAAATGTGCCTTCACCTTAGAGAAATATGCTATCTTCTCAACATTATGCCACATTAAAGTACATTTCTACCCCAGAAATTGGTAATTTCTTCTTATGTATCCAACAATAAAGAATAAGAAATGAAATAATGAAGGAAGAACTGTATAAAAGAATGAATTTTACTCTGCAATACCCTCTTCCTTAGGTAGGACTAACTCTCGATATTCATTTTTGAGTTTAGCTTCCAAGGTATTTTGGTCACTTAGCACATTCCCTATATTTTCTTTAATGTTTGTTACTATTGTGTATATTTCATTTTGAGTGGTATTTTCCTTTTCATTCAACAACACTTGGAGGAAAACATTTACCATGCTTGAGATCATTCCCTCCATGAAGTCCATTTTCTTCGTTATAAGTTTTCCAAGTTCATTAATCCTATCTTGTGTGGATCTTGGGCTGTTGTAAGGGCCCCATGATTTTTTTTTACCAGGGATAACCTCTTTGTGCACCCAAGTGTTTCATCCTTCATTGCCTTTAGCACTTCATTATCCTATGCTATAGTTCTTATTCTTATTATGGAGTCTGGTGCTACACACATGTTCAAAGATTGATCTTATTTCTTTAGCTTATCTTTCAATGTTTGGAGCAAGGCCTCAAAACTTTAAATTTTCCTGACAATGGTAGACCTTGCTATTGCTATTTCTTTTGTAGGATTTTTTAGTGTGGCCATAATAATGGGCTCTTTATTCAAAACCAAATCCACCAAAGTGCACAAATAATGCATTTCAATGGGAAAATTTTGAGGAAATTTAGACTCCAAATGAGGCGTTACCTTAAGGATATGATCACCAAGTTCCTCAACCATGCTAACAAAGGCCTCATTATTTTCCTCTTCTTGTTCATTATATTCTTTCGAGCACTTTATATCTGCAATATTATTGTTGTTGTCTTCAAGTAGCGCTCGAATGGTGGTTGCCTTATCAATGTTCCTCTACGCCACTTCAGTAGATACCTTGACCAAGGTATTTCTTACTTTCTAAGCACACATTACAGGAGTTTTGATAGTCATGTGCCTAATCTACGGTTGCTTCTTTACCTAGCACAAGACAAATGACTTCTCAGACACATAAAAATTTGGTTCGTCTATGTGTGTCTGCATGGACTAGGAAAACTACTTTCTAATCCATGGATTGGCATTTTTTTGGTTCCATTAACTCTTATCCATATAAATCCTTTAGCTCTACTATATTCTAGAACCTAACACAAATGATCTTGTTGCATTCCTCTATATAACCCATATCCAGAGTCATATAGTTCTCACCTACCTTTCTTTTCTTTGTTTTCTTTCCCTTGGGAAACCGAACACTAGAATTTGCAGTGGGTCCTTCAACTTCCTATGTGGAGTGAGGTAGTCCAGATGGCTCACCCATTTCCTATTTTTCCTCCTTCACCTAGTATTCATCATATTTCATTTCCTCATCACAAGGATCCTCTGTATTTTTGGTCTGCATCGAGGTGCCTAGCGCACTTTCACCAGTCTCATCATCCTCTTCATCCTCTCTAAAATTTTACTTTCTCCTCCTCTTCTTCTCAGGTACTTCTTTTGGAGGGGATATCTAAGGTGATCTGTATGGAGGGCCCCACACTCTGAGTCCTCATGCTTCTAAAAACCCTTTTAAATTTGTGTTTTTCAGTTATTAGGTTTACATCTAAGTCTGGCGCATCTATTTCTAAGTCTTCCTCCTCTTCTTGTTGTTGTTGGGAGTAGTAATCTCTTGCACTCACTTTTCTTAGTTTCTGAGGGCTACCTCCATCCCCTGCGTGCTAAACCATCACTTCCTTCCTTATCATCTTCTCTTCTTCTTCCAATAGTGAACTAGGCTTTTCATTCGTCAGGATCCCAACTATATGTTTCCCATTTGGCAGGCCTGGTAGCATAGCTTCATTTTCAACATACTTAACATTTTACAACCTAGGATTAAGCTAGATATAAATCAGTGAGGCTTCACTATCACCAATGGCCAAACTAACAGGCCTCATGGCTATATTATCTTATATGAACCTCTCAATATAATCATACCTACCTAGGTATGTGTAAGTCTTTCTCAAGGTATGGTAGTCACACTATACCTTGTGTGAATTGTAGATTAACCTTTGTGCATCATCAAATATCTCAACTTTCACCTAGAAGAATCATGTTATAAAGGCATAAGGGATTTTACACCAGGGACTCCATGTCACATCCTTCATTGCAAAGAGTGCAATGTAAAAGTGTTGGTACACAACAAATTTTATAGACATCCCAACTACTAATGGAATATCCTTAGGAATTTCCCATTCCTCTTAGAAGGCCACACAAAGTCTGTCATACCACATATCTTCCATTTTCTTAAATTATCCACTCATAGATCCCTTAAATAAATAATTCTCAAACCTCTCTGCTAGAAACTTATTCTTTGCAGGATACTCCCAAATCTTGTTCTTTGGCCCATCGGGAAATCAAATTTCAACAAAAAAGAGATCAAAAAATGGATTCAAATATTATATTCTCACCTTTTTGTACTTCTTCAATGATGGTATCTACTATGTATCCTACCAAGTTGTAAATTTCTCCCTGTGACATCTTCTTGGCAATGTGTAGCAACATGGTTTTCACTTGTGACCACCTTTCCTAATCATTCAACTTTGTGAGTAAGTGTGTGGCTGCCTACACAAGAGGGTACTTCCTTAGCTTTTAAATGTACATTCGACGTAGACCCTTTGAGAAACCAAACTCCTTTTGGATGGCCAAAATAGGTTCTTTTTCAGTTAAGTCACTAGTAATCTTTGTCCCTGTTCCCTTCAAATTTGTAAGGCTTGCAATTAAGGGTTCGGTGATCCTCATCCACCACCTAGGAAAATAAAAGCAGTATTCATGGAATCTACTCTTAAGCCATTGATATAGTTTCTAAGGTTTTCCAATGTAAGGGAGTTCATATAGCATTAAGAAGCTTACCTTATTTAACAACTTCTCTCTCCAGCATCATCATAGACATGCATGTCATCAACTATGCACTTGTTTGTATTTCTTCTTAATAACGCGTCCAACTCTTCCTTATTGTTAGTTGTGGGATGATTTTTGTCACTTACCTTGCTCCTAAAGATGTGAGAATCCCATTCACCTCCCTTGATTATGTCCTCTAGGTATTACATTTCCAAAAACATTCTTTTGGTGAAATCCTCAATTTCCACGTCATTTTCTACCTTCTTCTTCACCTTTGTTCTTTCTCCAGGTGCTCTCTTTGGTACCATGGTAAGACAAGGTTATTCCTTTTTACTTCTGTTCAGAAAATTCTCATGTCATAGCTTGAAATTGCATGCCCTATATTGAAATCATGTGCCCTAGATTCTTCTCAAACCATAGTACTTTATTTCTCCTCTCTGCATGCCTATGTTTTGCTCAAACCCTTCTCCAATGGGGATGCAAGAAAATTTCATGCACAAATCTACTCTCCTCTCCTGGTTTCATAGCCAATTCCATATTTCTTAGCTTGGTTGTAATTAGCTCACTCAAATACTCATGATCGCAAAGCTAAAAATGAACCTGCATTATGTCCTTATATACATATTGAAAATTTTATCACATTTATTACTCCTCCTCATACCACCGATCCTCTCATTAATTGAATATTTACCAAATTTCATCTCGATACACTTGCACACAATAACCATAACCTTCTAGTGCACTTTTTACCTTTTGGTTAAAAAAATCCTATCGCTTTCGCTTGCAATGGATAAATTATTTGTGTTCAAGGATTCATTTTGTGGTGTTGTTGTTGCTTGAAATGAATCCATTCTTCCTTGAGTTCTAAAAGGTTGTAAACTGGTATATTTTTTTCATGCTTATCCTTTTAATAACAGCAAAACCTTGGATCAATTCCATTGATCCAAGGTATGCTTTAGTTTTCTTACCTATTCAGTTTAATAAACTGACAATCTGAAATGGAAGGTAATAAGGGACTAAGTCCTTGTATGTTTCCAATTTTTATGGATCCTTCTTTTGAAGTCCTTGCTTTGCATTTTTTCTGTAAATTATGCGCTTGGATCTTTTTGTTAATATCTTTTAAAATGTTGAATATCGTAGGAGGGATAAGGATTTACTACAGGACTATTAAGTAAATCCTTAGTCCAAGTTGAAAATATCTATCCTAATTAGATACTAAACTTAAGGTAAATTGGAACTACCTTAGACCTATTTCTAAACTATTTATGTTTTCACCCTAACATAAGTTTGTATGCTTTACAGGTGTGGGGTTTTGGAAATAACCTAAGGTAATGAAAGACCTATCTATTACCTATTACCTAATATTGAACTACTATGGGTTATGACCTAATCTTAAATGACATGTTTAACTATGGAAGTTTGAATGACCTAAGGTAAATACTATATACCTAGGCTATGGTCAAATCCTAAGCTAATGTCTATCTAACCTAAACTAATGTTAAGATAAAAGGGATCCTAAGGGGTCGCATGACACTTGGGAGGTGGCGGCGATGGTTTCTATGGTATTAAAGTGATTTGATTTTTGAATTTATGAACTTGGCATGCCAATTTTTGGTAGAGGCATGGAGAAAGGAGGGAATGTCTAGCTGACATCATCACTAAAATTAAAAATGCATGCATTGGTTGAAATTGAGCTCACCAATTTTGGATGGCAGTGGCATGGAGATTTAGGTGAGGAGAGTTAGCCATCCTTGCATTAATGAGTCTTGGACTTGGCGAAGAAACCACCTTGGAAGACATGCAAGCAGATTTTTGGGAGGTTGTTTGGTCATTTTCTCATGTCGATTTTTACTCTACATGGAGTTTTTGGGTTCTTCAAACCAATAGTTTTGTTTTCAATCTATTACTATTTTTGGCACCTTTGGACTATTTTTGATCCAATGGAGGTATAAGAGGCATAAGAAGAAGAAGTTTTGGGTTGTTGACTTTTTTTGGAAAAGGAGGAACTGTGGAGGCTCAGTTGGAAACCTTCTACAAATCAATAGAAGCTCTATCAGGCATGATAGGCTCTACCCATTAAGTTGTTCTGCTTTTTACTAAACATCTTCATTAAAACAACTCTACTCTTGGAAACAAATGGGTTTTTATATTTGTGAAGGTTATTTGAATTCTTTCTTGGTTTGTTCTTGTATTTTTCTGATGATAAAACTTTGTTAGATAATATGGAATGAGGGTTTATTCCCTGTTAAATATGATGGTGAATCATACTTTAATTTTGTTGGGACTAGAATAATGTCAAATATGTGTGAATCTTGTTGTCTGCTCAAAATGGATTTTGGAAAATATTGTTTCCTATAAGTTTCGATCTGGGTTTGTCTTTCTATGTTGGAAGGAGGTAAGAAAGGTATTCTTCTCTGTTGCATCTTCGGTTGTTTCGAATCTTGTACCTCTGTTGAGCTGTGTTGAAATGGTTGTTTTGATTCATTGTTTTTGTGGATTCAAACTTGATTGAAACAACAAAGAATGAAATACTTCTTATGTTCTTTTCAGTTAAAACTTAGTTATTTCAAATCTAGTTCCTTCTGTGTAAATTATGTGGAAATAATTACGTGGATACAAAGATTTGTGGAATCATATTGCTTGAATATAGCAATAAACAAGTTCTTCGTTTTGTGAACTTTATACATTTTTGGGTTTTTAAACCTCATAAAGACTGACTTAAAGTTGGGCAATAGAAGTTTTATTTTAATGGAAGATATTTCAAGTGTTGGTTCTGTATGGGTTGGAAATTGGATTTATTCACGTTAGCTCTTGCTCGAGCTTGCAAGATGTCGACCTCGCTATCTTTCTTTACTTGTAAGATAGAATATGGATCGATAATGACTTACCTATTCTTGATCTAGGTGAACCTCTTGATTTAACTTGTTGAGAGTAAGTTGTTAAAAACCATACTGTCGTGATTCTTGTGAAAGACTTAACGAATGTTCATGCATCTTTTCCATGATGACATTGTGTGTTTAAGGAATTAATTGATTCAGCTTGAAGGATTTTCAAGTTCCTTGCATTCATTACAATTTTTGTATGATAATGAGGTATTTTCTTAATTCTTCACGTCTATTTTGTTATGTTAACAATACTGAAGAGTGTGAATGTCTTGGTGAAATATTGATTAAGTTCAGTTGAATCAGTCTTGAGGAATAGACTGAAATAAGTTTGATTTTTTGTTCCTCACCTGAGACTGACTCGTGCACCTGTAGTGGAGTCACCTTGTTTTCATTATGTCTTCATTATGATAGAATCAAGTTAGGTTCTTTCTCTCCTTACCTGATTATTGTTTCTTTTATCCCTGTAAAGATGGGAGTATGTGTTAACTTGTTTGTATATTGTATTCATTTGTCAAAAGTGAAGGCTAAGTTCTAGTTTTATGGACTGAGCTATTTGTGACTAGATGAATTGGAATGTCCAATGGTAGATATACTTTGTATTGATGCTTAATTGAATTCTTTCAAAACATTTATTTCTAGATGTAGCTAATACACTACTATTATTTTCCTTGTTTTTATGATGATAGAACTTCACCTTTGGAATTTGACTTGCTTATTGTAGTTACATAATTCGATCTAGTATCATGGATTTCTATGTTTCTATGTTTATCATTAGTTCTAAGATATTTTGATTAGATCTATTTCAGTCTCTTATCCTGTCTATGTACTTCTTTTCTTGGGAAAGAATGATGGGATCTTCTTCTATTCTTGTTGTTGACTCCCTTCTCCTTTTCTCCTCTGAGTTAAGGTTTGCATTGTTGTTTCTTTGAAATCTATAGGAGATTATATGTTGTACTCTCTTCTATGAGTTTTGAAAAGTAACACAAATATTACCTCTTCTGTGTTCTCTTGTTTAAGGAATTGATCGGATCAATGTTTATTACTTAAAAGGATTGCAAATAAGTAGTTGGGATAATTCTGACTTATTCACCTTGACTTGTATTGATTGGATTCAATATTTGGTAATGTGTGATTAATGTGTAATGCAAGTAATCAAATGGATACTTTCCTATTTCTAACCTGATTGTGGCCTAACTTGAGAACTTAGACTATATCTTGGGATTTAAATCTAGATGTAGCATTTGAAATAGGAATATCTTGTTTTTATGATGTTTATGTCTTAACCTAAAACCTTTCATGAAGGTTGAATTAGCTTGGCTGTAGATGTTTTTGGATGGAACATGTTAATGCCAGATTTGATGGTTCTTGCTTCTTAAAAGTAACTCTATTTTTGGGAAATCTTGGAGTTAGTGTCTTTATTTGTAATTTATATTGAATGAAGTAAGAAATAAACTTTAAGTACCTCTAGTAGGAAGGAGATAAGTAATTAGGATGAAATATTACTTATCTGATATAATTCCTTATGTAAACAATGGTTGAAGAGTGCTGATTTTATCATGATATTTTCTAAAGGTTAATTTGGTTGATCACTTGTTCTTTCTTTTATGATTGTTATTTCTCTATGATGTATCTATCTGTTTGGATTTATTGTTTCATAAAAGCAGAGTTGGTTTTATGAAACAGTTAGTTGAGAGCACATTGTTTTAATGCTTAGTGCTTATCATGCTCAGTTCAATGAACTGACCCATGCTAGCATTTTTTGTAGATGGACTTCATAAGTGATAAAGGAAGGAAATAACTTTTATGATGTTGTTTGTTACTTAAATACTAGATCTTTTATGAAGAAATATGATTCATTATTTAAATTTATTGAAATAGGAAAAGTTGTATTCATTTTGATCTTGATGTTGTTTGACATGAAATATGTCTGAAATGCATGGTCTTGTAAAATATGTATTTCACCATGATGAATTATAAAAATATTGAGAGTTACCTTTACTTGTTGTGTCATTCTCCTTGGCATTATGTGAAGGAAATTTGTAATCTTATCTTAATTGCTCTTATTCTTATATGAATGGATCCTTTTTAGTTTGACATTAAATAAGCTGGATGGAAGGGAAATAATTACTATATCCCTTAATTGAAATGCAGTTTATTAAGTTGGCATGCATAGAAACAAAAAAACCTTGAAAAACTCAAATGAAATTGATACCTGATGGACAAGATCCGAAGATGTAGACGGATAAGGAAGCCGATGTAGATAAGACGGGCGCACATGAGAAATTCTGCACAGTAGATTCGAGTAACCTGTGAGACACCGATGCTTGACAGAAAAAGACCACGTTAAAAGATATTTAGGTGGACTGCCCAAGAAGTGGATCCGAGAAGCGATAAGCTCCCTCGGCGGATGTCAGTCCACGTTTTCAATTAAGTAAAGAAGCATACATGATAAAAGATGTATGTACAGGACTATATTTTTTGATCAAAGTAATAAACAGAATCTAAACAGCAGACACAAAGCAACAGAAAATAGGGAACTGTGAAAACAAAGCTGGATTTTTGTTACCTGTGTCTTTTTACCTTTCTACAGGATGATCAGCGTCGATTATGTAGAATCGGTGTCGACTGGTTCAGATCGGTGTCGACTGATATAGATCGACATCGACTGATATAGATCAGCATCGACTGATATAAATAGGTGTCGATCTGAGACAAAGTGTGAGAAGATTTGGGAATTGAAAAACGAAGGCAAGATCGTCAACGTCTACTGGATCTGCAGAAGCCAGAGAGATACTGGCAAGGCTCCACCTATGCTGGATGCAGGAATAGAGTCACCAGAAAATCAATGGAGATGTGCGATGTTGATGTGATAAGAGCAGAGTAACGGTGCTCCTCTCAGGGATTGATTTGGACAAGATCCGCTCTCATTCGATAGATAATGTTCACACTTGATGCTCAAAGATCTCTTGTTCTCTCTCTTACAATCTGTGTCTCTCTAGAAATGAGTTTTGGGCCTCTATTTATAATCGGCACCGTTCCAAAAAAATAGCGTCGACCGAGTACCGGTCGGCACCGATCATGGAACAGATTCCCGAAATGGCCAAAAGGAGTGATTTCTGGAAAGATAAGAGTGATCCATCCACCTAAAATACGAGAAATATCCCGGTTTGGGAGTAGGAGAAATAGGGGGGATATATGGATAGAATAGATATGGGGTAGATAATTGGTTAGGATACATGTAAAAAGGTGTAATTAAATAGTTAATATTTAATTACTCACGGGTAAAACATAATGGGGTGAATTAAACTTAGGATAGGTGTTTAAATCACAAATTGAATAATACCGCAAGGGGATAGTGGTGATATAAACATGCCCCAGGTTACCTGAGAGAGAAAACGTGCACGAGGGACACTAAATTGGATAACCAATTTTAGGTGTCTACATTTTGCCCCTTTTTGTCAAGTAACTTGTGATAAGCAAGGTTGTGAGACAAAAACAAGGAGGTGGAAGAAAGGAAGAAAAAGTGATGATGTGATCCCCCTCAAACTAGGGATGGGATGGGTGATAGATAAAATGATCCCAAGTTTGAAAAAGGTAGATGAAAACGCAGGATGCCCCAGCTGGATGTCTGGAGTAGATCTGATCATTAATGATGCACAAACATAAATAAAAAGGAAGCCACCTAAGGAACTCACATTGGTAGGGCAGACTAAACGGTCTCCTCATGAGACGATGTTAGTACCTACAGACCCATGAGTGTAAGGAGGGCTGCAAAATAGTCAGCATCTAAAGAGAGACACATTGGTAGGGACAACCAGATGGTCTACAAATTAGATGACATTAGTGCCTACAAACCTGCTAACTCAAAGCTGCCAGAAAAGTGCAAGTGCCCCATGCAAAGGGAACAAACTCGAAATGGATGATAATATCAAAAAAGTATGCGCCAAAAGGTAACACTCAGCGCACAATAATGACCAGATAAATAAGCCAAGCATCAACACTATGGCAAAAAGATATGGAAAATCGGTGGCGATCACACTAATCGGCTCCGACCTAAATAAACGGTGCTGAACAAACAAATCGGCGCCGACCGTTCACAGCACATATAAATATGCAAACGGAAAACGTGAACGATTTATTTACACCGTGACGATTGATTCAGAGAGAGTCAAAAATTGGATTTGAGCACCATGGAAGCCTCTGGAAGCGGTCAGAAGTGAAGGAAGACATGACCTGGGGTAAGTGGTTCCTCCTAACTCGTCATTATCTTATTTATTCTTTATTTTTATTATTATTATTTTTTTAATTTTTGGTGGGAGCTAGAGTGTGTTTTACGTCCGGCCTGACAATCGGCGTCGATTGGTAGAATCGACGTCGATGTAATGTAAGCGACGCCGATTAATATGAATCAGCGTCGACCACGAATTAACAATGCCAATTGTATTTAATCGACGCCGATTGGATAGAGCATGTGGATAAAAAAAAATTGTTTTGGATGTTCGGATTTGGGTAAATATGAAGCTAACATTGCTCTTGATGTCGTGGATGCAGGCACGAGAGGTATTACACATGAGGGATTTGATTCCCGAGCTACTGGAGACCATTCTCCCTGACGTCACTGACACAGATTGGTGCCACTTAGAGTTAGCCAGTCTTGGGGGCTTTTGGTACTACAGACGAGTGCCACGAGATGTAGAGTTGATGCGAGCACTAGTGTGACGATGGGATAGCCAGACTTGCACTTTTTGGTTCAAGACAGGTGAGATGACCATCACCCATGAGGACATATACAGGATTTTGAGGCTGCCGATCACTGGGAAACTGAGATTACACCACAAGAGCAGTAGCAGAGGGCCCTAGGTTGATTGTATGGAGACAGGGCAGATGATTTAGAGATAGTGTCCAGGGCAGTGAGGATAGCCTTGCATTACAGATAAGATGTTCCCAGGAGCAGACGTATAGTGTTGATTCAGATGGTGATCTCCTATTTTGCTGTACCAGATTCAGGAGGTGAGAGATTCCTATTGTTATTACTAGATTGCATTTATGACATCCTGCAGTTCAGACAGGTGTTCACATTTGTTGATGCCTTGATAGCTCAGATATATTATGAGTTATGGATGTATACCACTGGCCGGAGGACAGGTATTGATGTCAGTTTTGTGCTCCATTGCTGGGCATATGAGCACATAGCAGTGATCAGGCCATCCGGGCTTCCTTGGATGCCAGCAGCAGTGGGAGCTATTGATTACAGATTCTAGCGATGGCGGGCTGATATGGCCTTGGGAGATACAGGGAGATCCGCAGATTGGTATGCTGAGCGTTTCAGGACGCTGACACTAGAGCAGGTCATCTGGAGACCATATCAGGTATTTCTAACATGGGCTAGTTAGGATACTCACCTGGTGGGATTGAGACGGAGCAAGGTGGTTAGGGGCCACAGGCCTGATATGTGGGAGCGCGTCTCATTTATATGGGTATTGAGATAGTTCGACCTAGTACAGACAATGCCGACTACCTATAGGCCTTACAGGAAAGACAACAGAGAGACTGATCTACCGATTTTGATCCCAGTAGATCCATTGAGAGAGGCCCCACCCTCCACAGACAGTGATGATGACGCTGGAGTGGATGATGGTTATGCGGCATGGTATGCGACAAAGCTACCATGACACCTTCTGGCATCTATAGATGCCGATGAGGAGGATATGGCTACAGTGCTAGAGAGACTGGAGGGAGAGCATGCCACCCTGACACATACACACTAGGCGGCTCTCGAGGATATCAGAGCTCTGACAGTGGAGAGGGGTGCCTTGATTTTAGAGAGAGACACCGCTCACCAGGAGCGAGATACAACGATCCAGTAGAGGGATCGCTACCATCGACATAGGGAGGCCCTCAGGGCCAAATATGGTGAGACAGGTACCATGTCATAGTCTGGGACATAAGGCACGACCATAGGAGGGGCACCATCAGCAGCACCAGCATCACCACTATGAGCACCTGGTACCATGAGCCTGATTACATATCAGTCTCTCCTTACTGAGGTGAGATACTACGAGGATGCCCTAGCGCAGCATGCCCCAGATGTGCCTCGGTACGGGGTGAGGTGGAGATCAGCGACAACCACAGTGAGCGGGGCATCAGAGGGAGGGAGCACCAGGAGAGACTGAGGTGGGCAGAGGCCTCTAGCAGTAGGTGTGTCTAGCTCGATAGCTGGTGGCCAGGAGAGATAGCCTAGTCCAGAGGAGGGTGGAGGAGATAGTGTCTTCCATGCATCAGATTTCACGATATAGAGATTGATGTATTTTGTATCAGTGTAGTGATGTAGCCTCAATTGGAAGGCATTTTATAGATGGCTTGATTTAGAGCCACCCATTTTTTGTTGTACAGACACTCATGTATATATATAGATTCATCATTTCCTTTGTCATATAATTGTTCTCATGCTTTTAATTTTGATATACATGGATAGATGTAGCGTAATTATGATGGATATAGACATAGACCAATAGATGATGAATAGATGTGATGGGATAGACATAGATGTAGAGGATATAAATAGATGTGATTTGATGTGATTAATATGTGGATTTAATTTTGATGAGAAAATAGATATAGATAGATGTAATGTTACTTGAATGGGCAAGTGTTTAGATGATGTGGTGGGATTGTTGAACTTAATTTTGTTGGAATGGATTTGATATTTTTAGATGAGATTTTTAATTAAATTTTGATGAAAATAGATAGATAGACCCACATGTGTTTATAATAGAAGTGATGAGATGTGTTTTGGACAAAGTAGATCAGATGAAATTAGACAAATGATAGAGTTTGATTAAATTAACATGTTAAATGTTAATTTAACTGGATGAAATAATTGGAAAATACTCTCTGTGAGAGTCAAGGATGTAATGAAAATGACCTTGATGAGAAATAAAGGAAATACACCCATATAAGAAGAAAAATGATAAGCTAGACTCCCAACTGACCATAAATAGAATCTGGATAGGAAACCAAAAGATCATGCATACAAGGCCCTATATGAGGTTAAAATAAACCTGACACTAACTAGCCACAAACTAGATTTAGGAGGGAAACGGAAGGAGCAGTAAGTAGGTATCTCGTCGAAATTTACAAGGGACAGAATACATGTTCATACTGGGAAAATAGGA
Source organism: Taxus chinensis (assembly GCA_019776745.2). NCBI lineage: Eukaryota > Viridiplantae > Streptophyta > Pinopsida > Cupressales > Taxaceae > Taxus > Taxus chinensis. Next base: position 27,134 of record JAHRHJ020003619.1, on the reverse strand, counting down.
TTCTCCATATGATCGACAAAAGGTCTTATATCTCAGCTTCATTATTTCTGGCAGAAAAGCAAACTGATCAATGCGGGAAGTTTGCTAGATATGGAAAGACTGATCAATACAGGAAGTCTTTCAGTGATGCTAAAAAGTGTATAAACTGACTGAAAGGCTGATCAATGCAAGAAGCCTTGAGTATTTCTTTGAGAAACATCCGTCCTTCAAGGGAGTGGTCTGTATTTTGAATTTTAATGATAGCCATCCTTTGAGGGCATGGTCTATAACTTTTGATTCATTTGATTGTATGGATAGCTGTCCTTCAAGGGATCAGTCTATCTTGTTTTTTCTTTTTTTTTGAAAAACTTTTTGGAAAAAGCTGATTTTAGACCTAGATAGATCAGATAGAGGGAAAGAAAACGTATGAAAAGCATGCACTCATGCCCCGAGTAGATCCAATTAAGATAAGCACTTGGGACAAATGAAGCGGTGATTAAGGTATTCCTACCATGAGGAGAAACATATCCAGAAGAAAAATGCTATGAGTAGAGCTGCGATGCTCATATTTAAGGTAAAAAAGACAATAGGTAGAGAACCACATAGTTTCGAATCACCATGAAAGTATATGACTAGTTGTTAGAGGGATGAAAGATCTGTCTTGCGACTAGATTTGTGTAAGATAGATTTTAACAGTAGAAGGGCTGTAGATGTAAGGCATTAAGAGGTTCCACTTCAGGTATACCATCCATGGAAGATAGATGATAAGCCCCTAACTCATATTTATGAGTGATAATGTACGGACCCATCAAGTTGGGAGAAAACTTACCACGCTGACTCCTTTCGAGTGTAGTGACATTTTGATTTTATTTAAGAACAAGATCACCAATTTTGAAGTCACGGTGCTGCAAGTGCTTGTTGTAAGCACGTTTTACACGCTCAAGATAGACCTGATGATGTTCAAGAGCATTGAGATGCCGCTCATCTAATAATTCAAGTTGTGCTAGATGATTTTGACGATAGTCCTCATCGGAGACAAATTCTCTAAGAGAAACACGGAGAGATGGGATTTGGACTTCCAAAGGAAGAACAGCCTCAGACCCATAGACGAGAGAGAAGGGAGTAGCACCGGTAGGAGTACGGATGCTAGTCTGATAAGCCCAGAGAGCACAAGGGATATGTAAATTCCAATCCCTAGCATCTTGACTAGTTACCTTGGTGAGGATATTACACAAAGTTTTATTGGAAGCTTCGACCTAACCATTAGCTTGAGGATAGTATGGAGAGGAGAAGCTGAGCTTGATATTGAAAGCGTCGCAGAGGTTCTACAAATCAACGTTCTTGAAAGACTTTCCGTTATCTGTAATGAGTTTGTGTGGAACACCAAAGTGACAAATGATGTGCTGATAAACAAAATCAACTATGGGTTCAGCTTTTGTTGAAGAAAGAGGGATAGCTTCCACCCACTTAGTAAAGTACTTAGTGGCAGTAATGATAGAATGATGACGCTGTGAAGAACGGGGATTGATGAGACCAATAAGATCAAGACCCCATTGTGAAAAAGGCCACAAATCCACTGTAGGTTGTAAAGCTTGACTAGGGATGTGTGTGAGATTGGAATGTTGTTGACACTTAACACATTTATTAGTGTATTCAGAATAATCTCGATTAAGAGAAGGTCAATAATATCCCAAATGTAAGATGCGTTTAGCTATGGCCAAGCCATTAAAGTGTCCACCACAGATACCGTCATGGACCTCCTGGATAGCTTTAGATGATTCTAGGGATTTGAGGCACCGAAGCAAAATGCCATCAAAGCCGCGTTTGTAGAGGATCCCGCCTAAAATAGTATAGCGATTAGCGCATAGGATAAAAGATCCTCTACCATTGGGAGTCAAATCTAGAGGAAGTACCGAATGAGATAGATAATCAACGATCTGTTGATACCACTCATCCTAAGTATGGGTTGTGATAGCATGGATTGAAGTTAGTTTCCTAAGATGAGATGGTTGATCTAATCATTGCACAGCCACATAAAGCCGTGATCACCCCCCAGGGTAATTTTGATAACATGCATCAGAATATTCAAGTCCCAGGCAAATTGATTGATTCAGAGCAAACATCATGTTTCTGGGGTTCCCTCAGATTTTTTCTAACTCCCCTGGCCAAAGAAGGAAAGAGCAAGCTCTGAGAAAATGTGAAAAAATTGCAGAAGGCAAGTAGGTTGATCCAGGAAAAAATTGTGAAAATCGGCTAAGTCCTAGTCCCCGGGACAGTCGGGACATTTGGGATGTCAAGGCGCGGATCGGCCGAAAAGCCTCCAGGTGGCCCAAACAGCAAAGGGACATATGGGACAAGGGTATGCGAAGGACCCGAACCAGCCGGTTTGGCCGGAATGGGGAATTGTAGCACCGGAACAGTCGGACCAGAAGTACGCGGCGGACGCGAAAGCCGGTTCGGCCGAAATGAGAAAAAATGACTAACTGCTGAGCGGGACAGTCCGGGACAAGAGTACGCGAAGGACCCGAACCGGCGGTTCGGCCGAAATGAGAACAAACAGTCCGGAAGCAAATGGGACATCTGGGCCAAAGGACGCGAACCGGCCGAATCGGGTGAACCAGAAGAATTTGTCCCGCGAAGCACAGGGACATTTGGGACAAATGGATGCAAACCGGCCGGTTCAGCCGAAACAAGAAACTTCAGCACAAGGAAAACTGGGACATCCAGGACAAATGGACGCGGTGGACGCGAAAGAGCTGAAAGGGCCGAGAACCAACCAGATCACGACACGTGTCGCAAGGGAGGCAGTCCAAAAGTCAAAGGGCGAAGTTTCGAGCACTGACCCGAACCAATGAAATAGCGCCACGTGTCCAAGTTTAAGGGGCCCACAAGGAAATTTCAAAAGAAAGCCCACCGAAAGGTAGAGGAGAGAGAATCACATGACCAATCAATGCGTGCCACGTGTCATCCAGGTGGCAGAGCGCGGGAAAGATTTCAAAACACGTTTTCACCTGTTTTGTGCCCTAAAACTTCAGACCTCCATAACTTTCGATCCAGAGCTCGGATTTGCACGTTCTTTATATCAACGGAAAGCTTATGAAATTCTCTACATGATTCTGGGATCAATCTCAAATTTTGGTGCAGTCTGGAGAGAGAAAATTGAGAAACGGCTCTGACGCGTGATAATGGCCAGAAGCGACGTTTCAACAACCAGTTTTAATGCACATGGGTCGCATTCTTCTTCAGCATGGCCAGAAGTGATGTCTCAACCACCGATTTTAATGAAGAATGTTGTTTTGGTCAATGGTTGGGAATGCTTACACGTTTTCCTATGTTTTCTGTCTCCTGGGCTCGACCCATGCATTGTATAAAGCCAAATTTGGCTCATTTTAGATAGGGGATAACAAGTTGTTCATTCTTTCTGCTCTGCCCTCCCTTCTTTTCTTCTCTAGGGTTGAAAATGGAGCTCGAACCTCCTCCCTTGCTCTGTAATGGCATTTTTGCCTTTTACTAATGGAATGATGTTCTGTGCAAACTTCTGGAGCAACAAAACGTGTTTTGTGATGCATCTGTCCATCCTTGCTCGTTTTTGCTTGTTCTCTTCTTGCCTCTCTTCATTGCAGGTATTTGTGCATGTTTGAATGTTCATTGCAGGTCTGGAGCTGTGTTCATGGAGTTTTGGGACATTTTCTGTGTGAAATCTATCCTTGGGCCTGTGATGCATCTGTCCATCCTTCCCATTGCTCACCTCTCTTTGTCCCATGGCAGTTTTGATAGAGGTTCAACATTCTCCTTCTCTGGTGTATCACCGTTTTAGTGTAGGCTTTTGCTGTTTTTCCCTTCTCTCTCTCTCTCTCTGTCTCCTTGGCATGGTTAGATTAGGATTAGATTAGCTTGCCTGCACTGGAATAGCTTGTGGCAGGTAGTTTAGGAGCAGGAACCAGCCTTCTCTGGAGATTCCTTTCTCATTTTACAGGTCCCACACCTGGAGAAAGGATTCAATGTTGTGCAATCACACTGGATGCCTGAGTGATCAACCTAGAAGCCTGATCTGCATCCAGGGGTGCTGTGATTTTGCACTAACAGTTTTGGCACGCCCGGTGGGACCTTAGAGGTCTTCCACTTCATCTTTTGCAGGTTGGTGTGTTCCTGTGAAGATTTCAGCCTTTGGAGGCACTTGCAAACACATCTGGCGACTCCATCTGATCAGCAACCCATTTCTCTGAGCTTGCAGACCCGTTTCCATCCATTTTCATCCATCTTTCTTTCCATCCCTTTCATTCTTTTCCATTCCATGAAGTTGTGCAATCATGACTTCATTTCCATCATGGAATTCACATCAACAACAGCAGTATATTCCACCTCCAACATGTTTTACAAATCCTCCAAATCAGCATTTTGAGCAGATTCAAGATCAGTATGCATACCCATATGAGCAGCAGTGCCAAAGTCAGTTTGGCTATGGAGCTTTCCAAGAGCAAGAGTATGCATACAATAAAGACCATCAGATCCAAGATGCTGGTCTGTTGGAGAAAATCCAAAAGATGGAGGTAAACATAGTGCAGTCCAGGGCTCAGGCACAGATGAGAGCATTTGGAATCGGTTCTGGAGCACCCTGTCCATGGGTGGGACCTTTTCCAAGGCATTACAGCCCTCAGGAGAAGCTTGACTTCATGATTGCAACGCTGCCTTTGCTTGCTAAGTGGATTGAAGAAATAGAGGTGTATGAGAGGAGTATTCAACAACCTTGTCAACGGGTAAGCACACCTTCTCACGCCTTTTCTTTTCCTCTTTCCCAATCTGTTTCATCTCAGCAGTGTCAAGCTTTAAACTCTCCATCTGCTGTCCCAAGTGTTGAATCCATCCCTCCATCCCCTAGCCTTCCACCACACCTCAGTTCTTCTTTCCTTTTTCCTTCCAAACAGTCATTCCCTCCACAAGAGCTAACAGAAATACCCCCTCCTCCAAAGAAACAAGAGGTTTCACCGCCTCCACCACCACACAAAATTGTAAAATCAGTTGAGTTACAACCCATCCCTCCTCTTGCATTCCCAAATCCATGTTGGGAGGATGAAAATCAGAATGCCAGTCAAGGAAAACAACAGCAAAAAGAGAGGCCAAACAAAGATGAAGAAATTCAAAGTCTGAAGAGTTGGGCTCTTAGATTTGGGATGACAAAGATCCCCTTGATGGTTAAGCCTACAGAAGAGGCTAAGGTTGAACAAATGGTGGTCATGACTGAATTTGTTGCAGCAGAAGAAGAGCAAAAGGAAGAAGCAGATCAGCAATCAGTTTTCTCAGAACGTGGTGCTGATCCAATTCAATTTGCACAATCAGCCATGGAGGAAGAAAGCTTTGAAGAAGATCTTGCAGTCCCAACTTGCCCTCTAGAGCAGCAGAATGAAGAGTTTGACTTGACAAACTTCATGCTAGAGGAAGAGTTTTATCAAGAGCAAGATTCTCTTCAAGTAGTAGAGGAAGGAGAAGCTGCTCCAAATCCAAAAGAAGAGGAGCACAATCTAGCTGTGGAGGAGAAAAGTGCAGATCCAAAGGGTTTGAGCACAAAGCAGGTTATAGAAGAACCTTCAGTTCTTCTCTCTACTTCATCTCTCTCAAGTTCTGGTACTGAAGAAGAGTTTGACCCCTCAAACTCAATGTTGGAGGATGAAAGAAACCATGGTGATCGAGTTGCAGATCAAGAGAATGCCATGGGAGAGGTTGAACATTTGCAGCAGGACAGCAATGAGGCAGTTTACCTGTCAGATTTGGAGGACTGTTTTGATGGAGAAGAGCCGGTTGAGTTTTCACCATTCTCTCTTTCATCATCCACATTCCAAACACCAGAGTCTGCTGTCATGGAGGAGAGCATTCATTTGCAGCAGCCCACATCTTATAGCAGCTCTTTGGAATCAAAATTGGAAGATTTTAATCTTCCCTGTTCTTCATTGGAGGAAGAGAAAGGACAGAAGGTTTCCACCATTTCTTCCACATCATCCATTCAGGTGGGTCTACAAGAGAACTCCATTCTTGGAATTGAAAATCAGAGCTATGGGCATATCAAATGGATCAGACCTTGCCCAATCAGGTATTTGGCTTCATTGGAGCCAAAGGAGAAGCCACAACCGGTCATGCTCACTTCTGGGCATGAGGATGAGCTACAAAGTACCAAGGATCAGCTGCCATACCTCTTCAATCCAAATGCAGAGCAACTAAAAGAGGTATTGGATTTTTCAGTTGATACCTTGATGATTTGGATAGAAGACCAGCTTCTTGTTGATTTTCCATCCATCCAAACAGCCATGATCAGTGCCAAATCAATTGCATGGCTGCCAATTTTGAAGAAAGGAAGCTATTTTTCACAACCAGTTGCAGGGTTTGTTTAGCTTGCCTTTGCTTCCAGTTAGAGTAGGTAGGTTTGCTTTCAGTAGAAGAAGTGCTTGTGCACACTCTGCATGTTCCATTTGGAGCATGTATGATTTTCAGTTTTGTACATAGTTTTCGGTGTTGCTGGTTTTGCTCTTGCACAGTTCTTTTCAGTGGTTTTTGGTGAGAACAACTCCATGCCCGGTGGGTTTCCAAGTGGCTCAGAGGGGAGGTTTTCAAAGTTCAGATCAGTTTTCAGGCTACTACTCATGACTCCATGCCCAATGGATTGCTTCAGGCAACTGGTCTTTTCATCTAGCAGGCAGATGACCCCGCTGAGTCGCCAAATTGTTATCCAAAATTCACCCCCCAGGGTAATTTTGATAACATGCATCAGAATATTCAAGTCCCAGGCAAATTGATTGATTCAGAGCAAACATCATGTTTCTGGGGTTCCCTCAGATTTTTTCTAACTCCCCTGGCCAAAGAAGGAAAGAGCAAGCTCTGAGAAAATGTGAAAAAATTGCAGAAGGCAAGTAGGTTGATCCAGGAAAAAATTGTGAAAATCGGCTAAGTCCTAGTCCCCGGGACAGTCGGGACATTTGGGACGTCAAGGCGCGGATCGGCCGAAAAGCCTCCAGGCAGCCCAAACAGCAAAGGGACATATGGGACAAGGGTACGCGAAGGACCCGAACCGGCGGTTCGGCCGAAACAGGGAATTGTATCACCGGAACAGTCGGACCAGAAGTATGCGGCGGACGCGGAAAGCCGGTTCGGCCGAAGGAGAAAAAATGACTAACTGCTGAGCGGGACAGTCCGGGACAAGAGTACGCGAAGGACCCAAACCGGCTGGTTCAGCCGAAATGAGAACAAACAGTCTGGAAGCAAATGGGACATCTGGGCCGCGAGGACGCGAACCGGCCGAATCGGGTGAACCAGAAGAATTTGTCCCGCGAAGCACAGGGACATTTGGGACAAATGGACGCGAACCGGCCGGTTCGGCCGAAACAAGAAACTTCAGCACAAGGAAAACTGGGACATCCGGGACAAATGGACGCGGTGGACGCGAAAGAGCCGAAAGGGCCGAGAACCAACCAGATCACGACACGTGTCGCAAGGGAGGCAGTCCAAAAGTCAAAGGGCGAAGTTTCGAGCACTGACCCGAACCAATGAAATAGCGCCACGTGTCCAAGTTTAAGGGGCCCACAAGGAAATTTCAAAAGAAAGCCCACCGAAAGGTAGAGGAGAGAGAATCATGCGACCAATCAATGCGTGCCACGTGTCATCCAGGTGGCAGAGCGCGGGAAAGATTTCAAAACACGTTTTCACCTGTTTTGTGCCCTAAAACTTCAGACCTCCATAACTTTCGATCCAGAGCTCGGATTTGCACGTTCTTTATATCAACGGAAAGCTTATGAAATTCTCTACATGATTCTGGGATCAATCTCAAATTTTGGTGCAGTCTGGAGAGAGAAAATTGAGAAACGGCTCTGACGCGTGATAATGGCCAGAAGCGACGTTTCAACAACCAGTTTTAATGCACATGGGTCGCATTCTTCTTCAGCATGGCCAGAAGTGATGTCTCAACCACCGATTTTAATGAAGAATGCAGGATTTTGGTCAATGGTTGGGCTGCTTACACGTTTTCCTATGTTTTCTGTCTCCTGGGCTCGACCCATGCATTGTATAAAGCCAAATTTGGCTCATTTTAGATAGGGGATAACAAGTTGTTCATTCTTTCTGCTCTGCCCTCCCTTCTTTTCTTCTCTAGGGTTGAAAATGGAGCTCGAACCTCCTCCCTGCTCTGTAATGGCATGTTTTTGCCTTTTACTAATGGAATGATGTTCTGTGCAAACTTCTGGAGCAACAAAACGTGTTTTGTGATGCATCTGTCCATCCTTGCTCGTTTTTGCTTGTTCTCTTCTTGCATCTCTTCATTGCAGGTATTTGTGCATGTTTGAATGTTCATTGCAGGTCTGGAGCTGTGTTCATGGAGTTTTGGGACATTTTCTGTGTGAAATCTATCCTTGGGCCTGTGATGCATCTGTCCATCCTTCCCATTGCTCACCTCTCTTTGTCCCATGGCAGTTTTGATAGAGGTTCAACATTCTCCTTCTCTGGTGTATCACCGTTTTAGTGTAGGCTTTTGCTGTTTTTCCCTTCTCTCTCTCTCTCTGTCTCCTTGGCATGGTTAGATTAGGATTAGATTAGCTTTCCTGCACTGGAATAGCTTGTGGCAGGTAGTTTAGGAGCAGGAACCAGCCTTCTCTGGAGATTCCTTTCTCATTTTACAGGTCCCACACCTGGAGAAAGGATTCAATGTTGTGCAATCACACTGGATGCCTGAGTGATCAACCTAGAAGCCTGATCTGCATCCAGACCCAAGACAAGAGCTTCATATTTAGCCATATTATTGGTGTACTCAAAGTTTAGTTTGTGTGTGACTGGGATAGGCATACCCGAAGGAAGAATCATCACGAGACCTGCACCTTCCCCTTGCTGGAATTTGGATCCATTAAAGAAGAGCTTTACTTTAAATGGAGACAGACCAAAATCAATTTGCTGGATGTATTCATCAGGGAATTGAGCAAGGGGAACTTGAGTATCCAGAAGATTGCTTGGCAATGACCTGACCCTTGATAGACTTTTGTAGGATAAACTCGAGATCAAATTCTGTCATAAGCATGAGCCAACGAGTGATACGATCATTATGATAAGGCTTCGCATGAATTGTCTTGAGTGGATTGACTCTTGTGACAATGTAAGTTTTGTGATTAAGGAGGTAATGACGAAGCTTAGAAGTTTCAAAGTAGAGATCACAACACAACTTTTTAGCTTCAGAATAACTTGTTTCATACTCATGGAGGGTGTGAATGATGTAATAGATAGCTTGTTCTTTACTGCAAGCATCCCGATGTGAGATCATGGCTCCCAGAGCATGGTCAGTCACTGAGATATAAAGATAGAAAGGATCCCCCTCGCGTGGAGGTGTAAGCACAGGTGGAGAAAGAAGATAATCTTTGAGATCATTAAAGGCCTTTTGGTAATGCTCATCCCATTCAAAATGAACATTCTTACGGAGGAGATGATGAAAAGGTTGACAATAGTCTGACAATTGTGAGATAAAACGACGAACTGATTGAAGACGTCCTTGGAGATTTTGGAGTTGCTTAAAGTTAGAAGGGAGAGGAATCTCAAGGATAGCTTTTATTTTTGCGGGGTCTACTTCAATACCCCTAATGAAAATGATAAAACCTAAAATTTTACCAGTGAGAACGCCAAACACGCACTTAGATGGATTTAAATGAAGAGAAAAGAGAATAAGCCTCTCAAAGAGAGGTGCAAGAATGAAAATATGATCCTGATGACATTTGGATTTACCGAGGAGATCATCAACGTAATCTTCCATAGTTTTGTGTAAGAGATCATGGAAGATGTAGGTCATTGCTCGCTGATAGGTTGCTCCTGCGTTCTTAAGACCGAAAGGCATGACACGATAACAAAAGGTCCCCCAAGGAGTTATGAAAGAAGTCTTATGTTGGTATTCTAGTGCGATGAGAATTTGATTATACCCAGAGAAACCATCCATAAGAGAAAGCATCTCATGACCCGTAGTTAAATCCACGAGTTGGTCGATATTAGGTAGAGGAAAGTCATCTTTTGGGCAAGCAAGATTAAGATCCTGGAAGTCGGTACAAATTCAATTTTTTCCAGTAGCTTTAGTTACTGGTACTACATTGGAAACCCATTGTGGATAATCGATGGGTTGGATGAAGTTAGCCGAGAGCAAGCACTACAATTCTTCTTTAACAAGAATGGCTACTCTAGGGTGCATTTTACGCAATTTTTGTTTAACCGGTTTGATGTCAGGAAGGGTAATGATATTTTGGACCACAATATCGGGATCGAGTCCTGGCATATCCTCATATGACCAAGCAAAGGCTTGGTGATGGTTGGAAAGAAAAGTGGTAAAGTCTCCTAACTCCTGTGGATTAAGGGATTGGCCGACCTTAATGATGCGAGAGTCTTTAGAAGTCCCTATATTAAGGTCGATAGTGGCTTCGTTGAGAAGTGTAGATGTGTCAGAAGGAATGGTTTTAGGAAGATAGGAATCCTCTGCCCCCAGATAGGTGAGGACAGAATCATCATCTGCACAGTGGATAGTGTTGATAGTAGGAGAGTCACCTCCAACTATTTCAGGGAAAATTAACGGTATGGAAGTGGACCTGTCATTAGTCTTATAGGCTAGTGGCCCTAAGGAAATGGTATTGAATAAAAAAAAAAGTTAGACGGGATGGAAATGGCATCGTCCACATCGAGTGATGCTTCTGACTTAGTGGGAGAAGATGGTTCCTCAATAGGAAGAGGCTCATCGAGAACAGTGACGGTGGCTTTTGAAAGAGGTTTAAATCCTAAACCAAATTTTTGATGTTGCTTGAGAGTTGGAATGGACACGAGGTCATGCACACCTTGTTCATATTTACCTAAGCCAAAGCCCTTCCACGCGCATCGATATAAATAAGTTTTTGCAAATTTGGGATTCTGTAGACAATCAAACCCTGTTAAATAAGGTTTGGTCCTAGGAGGAGAATCCGGGCGATAGTGAGGCATATCAAGACCACCGTAAATGAAATTAGTCTATTGATTGGGCAGACCAATGGTGACGATGTGACCAAGACCTAGTCTGATATTCAGTTTGTTTGTCTGGTCTACCATACTCACTAGGTTTCAGATGGGTGTCAAAAGAAAGGAGAGGAAGTTCTCCCAGTGAGAAATGTTGCAATATTTCTTCTAAATTCTGTATATCCAATAGTTTTGTTGTAGGTATGAAAGAAGATGAGGCCCCGTCAGGAGAACAAGCATTTTCCTTTAGAGGGGCAGACCCTGTGGTCATGTCGCATTGCGCAGAAAGCAAAGGATCTCCTGGATGAGTGTAGATTTTGCCCTCATATTGATATTTTAAGCATCGATGGAGGGTAGATGGGACACAATGCATTGCATGAATCCAGGAGCATCTGAGGATCATATTATAGTGGAATTTTCCTTCAAAAATGTAAAAGAGTTCATGAAGCAGCTTCTTACCTACTTGAATGGGTAGGACCACCATTCCTAAAGTAACCGCTAGCTGATCGTTAAATGATCAAAGAGCGAAAGGTGGGGCTGACACTACGCTCTTTGGTAACTTAAGTTGCTCAAATGTGTATGAGGAGATAACATTGAGTGCATCACCACTGTCGATCATAATGCATTTTAATGTAGTGTTGTCGATTTAGACAGTGATAAAGAGGGGAGCCTCCAAATCCTCAGAAGAAAGAGGAAGGAATTTCTGAATCTTCAAAATAAATGGTGGTTGATGGTCTATTCAATCCAACAACCATCTTGAAGGGCTGGGGCTCATATGAATTCACTGTGATGTGACACAGATTATCAATCAGAGCCTGGCGATGTTGTGGAGAGGATTGAATGAGGTCAAAAAGAGACATTTCGATCGGAGCCTGGGTGAGTTGTTTCATAACACTCTCCTCAACTGACACGGGAATTTGAGCCCGAGGTGCAGCACGAATAGAGACCTTGAGGTCGTGGGGCTAATGAGGAAGGAGGAACTCCTTCAGGGGCTGCGGAAATGACAACCTGTGGTCTAGATGCTGTAGATGAGGATGGATTATCATACTGTTGGGTTCTAGTGGCGATATGGATTGTGTTGATTTGAGAAGGTGGAAGATCATTTGGAGTGGAATCACTAGAAGTAGAGGTCTGAGTAGATCGGTTGGGGTTCAGATGGAGCTAAGATGACAGGAGATACTTGTTCCTCCTCCTCCAGCAAAATATCACTTTCTTCCAAAAGGTTGTTGACGACAGATTGAAGAGCTTTACATCCCTCAGTATCATGACCCGGGGTACGGTGGTAAGCACAAATCAAATCAGAGTTAAACCAGGTAGGTTTAACTCCTTTAGGGTTATAGGGTTTAATCGGAGGAAGACATTATAGGATGAAGATTGGATAAGTTGATGAAGGATTTCGGTGAAGAAATCTGGTAGACGAAGGTGAGGATGGAGATGATGAAGATGGTTCTTTTACATTAACCGACTGCCGAGGTAAAAGAACTTGCATGTTAGGTTTAACAGTTTTATTAGGGATCCTCTTATTTGTTTGGACATTCGGAAGAGCAGTCTTGGGTGCTTAGGATGGGAGTAAATGAGACATGATTGACTTTGGTGGAGGGGGAGCCCCTAAGATAGATTTTGAGGAGGATGGAGATGTGACAGATTTTGCGGTCTTTGGAGACAAAGGGGATTGCTTAGTCAGATTTACGGATGATTTAGATAATATTGATTTAGATGAGGAAGAAGTCCTCAAGGTAGGTGTAATAGGAGGAATATAGGGTGCTTTGGTTTTTGGTAATGAAGATGAGGATCTTGATAGAAGAGGTGGCATCTTTTGGGTAGGTAAGTCTACTTTTAGGGGTGTTGATGAAGAAGAAGATGATGACTTTGATGGATGTGTAGAAGAAGACGCCTTCTCAGTGGGCAAATCCAATCGTTTATGGGGCGTAGAGAGAGATTTTTGTGGAAGAGCACCAAGGGTCTTGATGGTTCGAAATATGGGTTTTCCTTTTTCAGGGATGGTGACAACTTCCACGGCATAAGGTGACTGTAACCTTTTCGGAGGAAGCAAGTGGGGATGGTACTGATGGTGTAGTGTTAGATTTTGGTTGTCGCGGTTTAGGTTGAGGAATCGAGTGTGCAGGTGTTGGTGTTACTTCTTTTGATTTTTCCTTAATAGGTGAAGTAACACTATTGATGGGAGAAGGGAGTGATGAAGAAGGAGTGCCTTGCGGAGAGAGAACTTCTGATGTAGTAGGAAAAGAGATAGGAAGGGTCAAGATCGAAGACACTTCCGTCGAAGTCGGCACAATTATGGGTACATTCACCAAAGGCATAGTTGCGACGGGAATGGGAGCAACGGAAGTAGATGTGTCCGTAGTGGAAACTCGGAGAGATGTGATTGCCTCGAGCATTGAAAGAATGTCTGATGATGAGACAGATGAGGATGACACTGTCTCGGGTATAGATGGGAGATCGGACAAAGGAGCGGAGAGAGATGACTCCGTGTTTAGCAATGTAGGAATATTCAAAGGTGGGTTATCTGAAGATGGAGGAATTCCAGTGATTGGTGAAGTGGAAGAAGGTTCTGATTCGATTGCTGCGTTTGTAGATGACGTGGTTTCAGAAGCGGATTCTTGAGTAGAAATGAAGTTGATAGTGTGGGTGTTTGGTTTTTGAGATTCTGAAGAATTATGATTTGGGGCATGATTGGGGAAGGGTTGTTTAAAAACGTCCAGTGCTTGATTTGGGGGAGCATTTGGGTTATCTAGAATAAGCTCGCCTTTATCAATGAATTTTTGGACAAGATTTTTGAAAGTCTGACATCGTTCGATGTCATGACCTTTGGTTCTGTGATAATGGCAGAAATCGTTTTCCCTATACCAGAAAGGGACGTTCTCGACTTTCATCAATATCCCTAATGGGTGGAAGTTCGATCATGTGAACTTCCAACATTTTTTCTAAGATAGAGGCATATGATTCCCCCAAGGGAGCAAAGGATCGTGATGATGAAGCCCCTTTCCGAGAAGATGAGGAATCTCTTCGTGGTGGTTGATTAGGAGTACTATCGGTTCTTGATGTTTTTAATATGATAGTATTTGTGGACCCTTGATTCTTATCTTTAGAGGGGGAAGAATTTGGTTTGGTGAAGCGAGAAAAATCGGGTTTCGATTTTAGAGCGAAGTTTTAACTTCCCTTGTTCAATGGCGCGAGATTCAAGTTTGCGTGCCATCGTAAAGGCTTCTTCGAAGGTGTGAAAAGTTTGGATCCTTAACGTGGAAGAAATGTGACTAGCACAAGATCGGGTGAACAACTCGATTTGTTGGGATTGAGGAAGGGAGAAAGACAATTGGTTGATTATCCCTCTCCAATGAGCGACAAAGTCTGCAATAGACTCATCGTCGAATTGGTGAATGTTGTAAAGATCTGTAATTGAGATCTTATGGGCAATATTTATTGAAAAGTTTTCAACAAACATCTGAGCCAATTGAGAGAAAGAAAATAAGGAATGTTGAGGGATGTTATTGTACCAGTCCAAAGCGGGACCCGCTAGAGACATAGGAAAGGTACGGAGCATGAGTTCCTGATCCTGGACGATAAGGTAGCAAGCATGTTTGAATGCTCGCAGATGTTGTTGGGGGTCTTCCCGGCTATGAAATTTTGAGAATTTGGGAAGTTCCCATTGGGGAGGATAAGGCTTAAAAGCCACTGAAGGGTGAATGGGTTCATTACACACCTCTTCAAAGGAATATGAAGGACGAGCTCCTTTGGTGGAGGCTTCCAAGTCTGCAATTTTCTTGAAGAGAATTTGAACCACATCAGATTGAGGAGTAGGCACATTGGTATGTCCTACATAAGGAGCAAGTGATGGATGTTGTTGAGGTGTCAATGGGGGATTGATTTGTTGATTGGTGGGATGGTAAGAGGAATAACCAGGTGTTTTGGGTGACGCCTGGTGAGGTATTTGTTGTGAGGTAGCTTGCGTATAGGCAGGCTGTGAGATAATAAGTGGTTGAGAAAATATAGGTTGGGTGACGGATGGAGCCTGTGATTGGTGGACTCCTATGTTTGTTGATTGAATAGGGACAGATTGAGGAAAATGGGTGTTGGTTAGATTGGACATGTTGGGGAACAAGACCTGAAAGGGGCCTTCTACCGCCGAATTTGGTACCAAGGGTGCCGATACTAGGGGATGGGCGAAGGTCACAGTTGCTGGAATATTGGAAGAAAGATTGACCGGAGGACGAGAAGTAGGAACCAATTGACTAGCCGAAGGGGGTTGGCTCATGAAGAGGTACTGACCTTGAGACACAATAGAGGGCATAGATGAATTAACAGCGATATGCGGGTGCACAGACGCACTCGTTATCGCCAAGGCAGAAGACCTCTCAAAGGTAGGTTGAGGAATAGTTGAGGTAACTGCAGTATTAGGAATAGGTAAGGCAATTTGAGAACTAGTCAACATGGTTGGTGGAAGAGAAAAAGGAGGCACAAGAACCTCCCCCTTTTCCGTGGCTCGAGACGGGAGAGAGGATGAAAACTGTTCTACATAGGCCTGGGATGAACCACGAGGATAATCGTACACTTGTTGGATTGGTGGTCCTTGATCAGATATTCGAATGGACTTGTGTACTAGGTAGTCCATGAGGGCTACCGGATTGCGATCAAGGAGAGCCTGAAATTCAGGATCCCCGCGAGGAATAGACTCCAAGTCAGAAGATATTTCTGATGGACTAGGAGAAGCTGGACGTGATGGGATTGTTTTGGCTTGATGGAAAGGATTATATGACCATGAGGGGGAACCCACTAACAGTGGTCCCGAGGAAGATTGGAGGGGTGCCGAAACATCCACGCTGGTGGTGATTTCGGAGGAAGAAGGAACCTGTTGGGCCATTTTCCTAGATTGTGACCGGGTGATAACCGTCATAAGCAAGCAAGAAAGAAGATTGTCCTAGCTAATGCACAAACAATTCAAGCAGCGCAAGTGATTATCTCCTTTAAATTTTGATGCTTTTAAGAAAAGAAAATGTTAGGGAAGGCTTTTTAGAATAGGAACTACTCAGATAGCCAAACTAAGGATGGTTTGGGTAATGTGTGGTGAGGAGTCCCGAAGGCACTTCAGTAAAAGACCGGTACGTGGCTTGATATAGGGGCCTACCCCCGCACTTCACACACCGCTGCGATAAGGGAGTCGGGTGCTTTGCCAATATATACCAAAATCTTCCGTGAATTTATAGCGCGGCTCGAGTACCGCGTAGGCTCTTCCTCTTGGATATCACTTCCAAGTAGGCGAGGCCAGGGAAGGAGTTTTGTTTAGATGCTTTATACCTAGTGATTTTGGCTTTGTGTGCAAGGGTGAAAAATAAAAATCAAATAGTGTCACTACCGATTTTGATCAATTCTCCAACCTAATTAAGACTAGATGAAAAAGCATGCAGCAATGACAAAGAAAAGGTTCTTTTTAAGCACTTAAAACGAAATGTTTGATTTCGATGAAGACAAGTCAAACAAGTTCTTTCCCAAATGCGATTAAGTTCCTTTTAAGCACCAAAGATTGAAGTGTTTGGATGTGATAGACAACCAACAAAGAAATCCTAAAAAGGAGAAAACACCGAAAAAGAGGAATACCTGTAGGTTTAGCTCTCCAAGGTGTGTGGACTTCAAAAAGCGCGTTGTTGAGCTCTTCCCCTCGAACAATCCCACGAGCAAGCAAAGTGCTCCGCAAGAAAAGATCAAGCAAACAACAAACAAGATCCAGAAAGATACATCCAGATAATGGTGAAACAAAAAAAATTCTAAAAATAGAAAAATTTCCAGATAATGATTTCGCCTAAAAAGCAAGATTGAAATGATGAACAGAAATGCTCAAATAGGACCG
The DNA here is from genome assembly GCA_019776745.2 of Taxus chinensis. NCBI lineage: Eukaryota > Viridiplantae > Streptophyta > Pinopsida > Cupressales > Taxaceae > Taxus > Taxus chinensis. The sequence continues at coordinate 10,309 of JAHRHJ020003619.1, read as the reverse complement.
ATAGAAATCAGTGAAGAAAAGGAACAAAGTTCAAAACTAGAAAAGAAATGAACTTACCAATAAGGGACTTTGGTTGGGTCCCACCGGGCGTGCCAGAATGTAGTTCAAGAATTTTGCGCTTGTTACCTGTCCAAGTTAATGCACCAAACTAAGCACAAAAACCCTGAAAAACCTCAATGAAATCGATACCTGATGAAGATGTAGATGGATGAGGAAGCCGATGTAGACAAGACGGGCGTACACGAGCAATTTACACAATAGATCCGAGTAACCTGCAAAACACCGATGCTTGACAGAAAAAGATGGCGTTAGGAGATATTTGGGTGGACTGCCCGAGAAGCGGGTCCGGGAAGTGATAAACTTCCTTGGAGGATGTCAGTCCACGTTTTCAATAAAGAAAAGAAGCATACATGATAAAAGATGTAAATAAAGACTAGATTTTCTGATTGCAGTAATAAAACAGAAACTGAACAGCAGACAGAAAGTACAGAAAACAGGGAACTGCGAAATAATGCTGGATTTGTGTTACCTGTGACCTTTTACCTGTCTGCAGTGAAATCGGCGTCGACTGGGTAGAATCGGCGGCGACTGATGTGATCGGCGTCGACCGGGACTAATCGGCGTCGACTGGATAAGATCAGTGTCAACTGAAGGCAGACTGACCAATCAGGGACTGCGCGATAAGATTCAGGGATTGGAAGGTGAATGTAGTCTGCAAGATGTGCCGAAGATGGAGAGACACTGGAACAGAGTCGCTAGATGATAGATGGTGGTGTATGATGTTGATATGATATGGGCAGAGTAACGGTGCTCCTCTCAGGGATTGATTAGGACAGGATCTGCCCTAACTGAGACAATTGATGCTAAAAAGATCTCTCTTTCTTGCAACCTAAATCTTTCTCGCTCTCTGTTCGTGCGTAAGTGCTTTCTTTCGCTCGTTAGTCTCTTTTTCGGTCCTTCGAACTGAGCTATGGACCTGCTTTTATAATCGGCGCCGCTCCTACAAAATCGGCGCCGACCAAATGGGTCGGCGCCGATCGCGGAGAGAAGACTCCCGAGATGGCCAAATTGATCGATTCGAGAAAGGCAAGACTTATCCCGACCACGGGAAATATCCCGCTTAGGGAAGATTTAAAAATGGATGTGATACATGGGTAGAATAAATTTGGGGTAGATAAGTGATTAAGATGCATGGGAAGAAGCGTAATTAAATATTTAATTATTTAATTACTCATGGGCAAGATATGATGGGGTGAATTAAATTTGGAATAAGTGATTAAATCACAAATTGGATAATATCCCAAGGGGATAGTTGGTGACGTAAACGTGCCCCAGGTTACCTAGGCAAGTAAACAGATGGGAGGGACACTAAATTGGGTAACCAATTTTAAGTGTCTACAGTATGTTCACATTGTTATTATCAACACATAAATCCAGTGTTGTCCTCAGGAGGTGGCTGATTATTATTGACCAGCAATCTTCTTCCTCCTCATTGCCCATCTACTTACTATTCAAGTAAATCCAAATGATCTCTTGTGTCCAATAGGGTACGAGAAGGATCTCATCAAGTTTTGGACAGTTTCTGCTCCAATCAGGTGGAGGATTATTTACAACATTTCCTCTTGTTCAGAACCATTTTCTGTTAACAAGAAAATTTAAGTTTCATCAGATGTATTAATTAAAATGAATTTTGGATTGGACCTTTTCCAATGGATGTCCATTCTTAATATTGTTTTGGTAATTTTATTTGATCGAACTTTTCTATTTTCAGATCTTCTTATGAGATGGAAAATCTTATGGTGGAACATTTGGTTTCAGATCTTTGAATTATATCCTCTAACATATGGGAGTAAGCCTTTTGACTTGTGGGGGGACTGTTTTGACTCTCTACCCTACTTCGATTGATTTGGGATTCTTGTTAGATGCTCTTCTCCTTAATGTTGAATCATTTATATTGTGATCTTTGAATTGAGGTAGATTCATGTGTTCTAAACCTGTATTTTTTCTTTCAGATGATTAGTGAATCATGGGGAATAATATGTATTGATTCTTCTTCCTTTATTTAATATGGAATGATGAAGCATTCTAAATATGTAGATATGCTGAAAGTAACTCTTTTTGTTACTATATATAAATGAAGTTAAATTTTGTATTTCAAATTCAGAAATAATTATGAAATAATTTAGATGACAAGAGTCTGTTGATTTTTTATAAAAGTAATTAATTGGGTCAATTAAACTTATATGATATAATGCAAGTAGTTGTTGATTATATTATGCTCTTTTCTTAAAAAGTGAATTCAGACTCTTTTTGTAATTATTTTCTGGTTGTTATTACTTATGTTTATTTGTATGATATATTAATTGTTTCATTAAAGTAGAGTTGTTTTAATGGAACAATTAGTGGAATGCACTTCACTTTAATGCTTAGTGCTTATCATGCTCAGTTCATTGAACTAACCCGTGCTAGAAATTTTTGCAGATGGACATCATAAGTGATAAAAGAAGGAAAAAAAATTATGATGCACTGCCTTATTTAATTCAGGATCTTATTTAAAGAGTTTTGAATCATTCTTGAGTTGTATTGAGAAAAGAAAAGTGATGTTCTTTTATGATCTTAATTCTGATTGACATGCAAAATGTCTGAAATGCATAGTCTTGTAAATGTATATTTATCATCTTGAATTGAAAGGTTTTGAGTTGGACTAACTTCCAATTTGTGGTGTGAATTATTTTGTACTTGTATGAAGGAAATTAGTAGTGATATCTTGGTGGTATTCTTTATATCTGTTTGTATACTATTTTTGTTATTAATTAATAAGTTGGATTAAGGGGATAGTATAATCTCTCTTATTATAATGAAACTTGTAAAATTGCAAAAGATTTCATTCTCTAACTACAAAAATATAGTTTAATAATGAAATATGCTTGGGACATACAATTAAACTATATGAGTGATGAATGATAAAAAGGTTATGTTAAAACCTAACATATAACCATGTAGAGGAAGACTCTTCCTCTCTAAAAAGAATGGGAATGTTGGTTTATGATATTTAATCTTTATACTACGTTTATAAAGTAAACACTAGTTAAATCTAGGTGGATGACACACTTGATTTGGACATCTAGGTTGCATTAAGAATTAAATGTTTTATGTTTGTTGTCCTATTTTTTAGGATAACTGCTTGTTATGTCATGTTAATAAACATAACAATGCAAACATGAGTTAATGAAGTTCTCAATATCAAATCAGATAATTATGGATAAAGAACTTAATGAATGTTGGAATTAGGGTTATGTATGGTTATTGCAATCTAAATCTTAATCCAAATATTAATTATGATAATGACCACTAAGGAGGTATGTAAATCTTGATGAATTAGTTCTCATGGATGTTTTCACATGCCAACTATAGGATTGTACCCTCGAGAAGACCCTGGGACGTCTCAAGGATATAGTGTTACAGTTGACATGTGGCAACACCCTTCCGTATTTATTCATCTAGATATACACACGTCTGGACTTGAACTTAGTTTCTCTCTAGGTCAAGTTAGTAGCATGTTTAGAGATAGGTAGTAGCTTTCTATGAATCAGGGTACCAAGTTGGCACATTTGGTTGAATTAGGTCAGTCGAGTATGCCCATATACCATAAGTCATCATGAGCGTCTTCCTATAACAATTTATGTTGCTAACCTGGGCTAGGGTCAAACCTTGGGCAAGTGGACTGACAGTAGTTAGTAAAGACCATTCTAGATAACAGAAGAGTGAGGTGAAGGACGTATTCCAGAATGACGAGTATGTTGTCTAGGAATAGTAACATGAATAGTATGTTGAAAATCTTTGGCCAAAGTATCACAAGTTGTTGGTTGTGTTGTCATATGTCACCTAGTTTAAAGCAACGTGATGTCAGATGAATATTGGTAACAAATATTCAGATAGGTTATTTAAACAGATCACTCAATACCCATAATAGGGTAGGAAAACCAAGTATACGTAGTATACATAAAGTATTCTATACTTTAAGTTGAATATGAGAGATTGGTTGGTAACTGAGTCATGGAATGAGAGATCGGTAACTTACCGAGTCATTACAGCTGCATATGGTTATCTGTTATGTGATTGATTAGGTATGGAATGTGTGTTCTAAATGATGTTTTATTTAGAACAGAGAACATTGTGATTCAATAAAAAAATTCCCTTGTTTTTAAAGTCTTAAAATTGGAATGTTACACTCTCAAATGGGCTAGGACGTGGTGCTCTCGCTTGCAGCATTTTCGCTCGCCTCATCCTTACTCTCCTAATCATGTAAACAACAAATATAGTGATTACTTACTTTATCACTTTACTATTTATTGTTCTTTTTTCACCCACATTACTATAGTCTTATTTCAGACACATTTTCCCAACTAATACACATTATACAATTTTCACCATATCTTAAGCGTTTCTACTCTGATTCTACATGGCCCATTTGTGGAGTTCTGTTATAGAATTTTTCCTAACACCATTGATTGAATCATGTAGCATACGCACACTTTATCTTGCATTAAACTTATCTTCCAACTCATACACATTTTTTGTGATTTCTATCACTTTTCTATCTATTCCTCGATATACTTTCGGCTTAATGTTTGTTCTTCTCATCACTCTCCCCTTTCACCGAAAGGGGAGTATATCATATGGGGTCATCCTATAATTCCCCTTATATCTCTTTTGATTTAAAACATTACTAATGTGACAATTCCAAAGAAATGACTAGTTCACAATGTGACACTTCACCGATAAATCCCCATAATGACCTAATTTGGGGGCAACAAGAAAATAAAAAATCATTCCACATGATCATTCACCAATTTCTATCGAATCCCCCCTTAATGACCTAATCTAGGGCAAACTAGCGTAAAACCTCTCCTAGAGTAATCAATCAATCAATCAATGCGTTCATATCTCCTAACACATTGAAATTATATCATTCTATTGAATCCAAATTCCATCAGAAGTGGCCTCCCAGATGATATAACTTTGGAGTTATGTGTGGCATCCTAGATAACCTAACTTAGGAGATTGCATTCATCACTTTCTCATATGACCTAACTTGGTTTGGAAACTATTCTACATATTGTGTTCACTTCCAGATGACCCAACTTGGAATCCAAGTCTCAAGTTTCACTTTCACTTCTAGAGTGACCTAACTTGGAAGACATCACATTATGGTGACACCCGTGGAGTGGGGGCAAGAGTTCCTTTCCTATTACCACTCCTATATGGGTCTTCATTGTTCCATCAAAATTCTCTGGATCTAGAAATCATAAAATATTTGATCTAAGTCCGTCTGTACAATGGATAGACCATTTGAGGATGTAGTTAGAGATTGGAGAATAACACACTTTTCTCCCTACACTCTTCCTCTGGTAGAAGGACGCCCAAATCCTGCCAATTTTATAATTTGTATACATGCATTCATGTTGGGAACTCATCACTCCCTACCCCATCTCATCGTTATCATACAAAAAAAATTAGAAACCATCAAACATTACAATCATCACTTTCATTTAGCACACTCCATAACGATATTATGCTTTTCACTACATTGCACATGGATTAACCTACTGATCCATGGTTTGGCACCACTTTTGGTTCTTCTGGAACGGTTTTACTACACATCTGCATGTTCTAATACATCATGGGCTTCTTTGAATTTCTCTCAAGTACACATCTCTCTATACTTTATGTTACCGAGAATTTCACTCGCCAACATAAAGTGGGGGAAAATATAATTACAAAATCACGCACTTACTATTACGTTTTACCATCCAAGTATGTTATTTTATATATGGATATGTGTAAGAAGAGTATTCACTAATGGCTCATCCCTTATGTCTTATTGTCAATTAGCTTAAACCATAATTTTCGTCGCTTGTTTGACTTAGTCATCAGTTTTATGCATAGTTTCAGTCATAGAGCTCTCAGGAGGTCTTAACTGTTGTTATTTGGTCATTTTTCATCTTTAGTCTCTGGCTAGGGCACCTAGAAAGGTTTTGGGGTGCTTGTCGGTGCCCCAGTCCTCTTTTTAGGCACCCCGATCTTGGTTGCACTTTTCATTCACATTTAGAATTTTGAGTTCAGTATTTATGGTTTGTTATCTCATAAGTCCCCTAGGTGTTAGTCGGCATTGTTATGCCATAAGTGTTGAAATTTGAACAAGAGTATCCCTATATAAACGTATTATACTCACTATCTTGAGCAACATACATTCTACTATCAAGAACTAGCTATCTACTATGGAGGAAAGGACTGAATTTGGGCATCTTCTACATTTGCATCACACAAGCATATGGGGAAACGGTTGTATTCATTCTATTACATCCATCATTTGTATCTTACATCTAGTTATTGCATCCCTACTATCTATGTCATTGGACACTAGGACACCCTAGGCACACAATTACACACACAAGCACACAAAACTACATTGGGTCTGACATTTAGTGCACCCCTAAACTCAGTCTGCAAAAAATTTGATTCTATTAATTGACTAAGTGTAGAGGATAGTTTGAATCCTCGATTTTGCAACGATTCTAATTTTGTCCAATTTGGATTTGCAAAATGAGAAATTTATGTGCCACTTGAATACAAGCTACTCTTTATCCAGTTATCCAAGCTGTGTTCAACTGTTCCGCGAGATTGAGCATTAAAATGGTTGTTGAAAATAATGATTATTAATTTTCACCCCTAGTGATCATATCAAAACTATGTTTTGACCATATTCTATGGAAATCCAATTCCCCCAAAACTTGGTCTTGGGTCACATGCAGTGCATCCCTGTAATCTTGCATCAGATTGTCGGGGTTGGTATATGCATGACTAGGTACTTTGTATGGGCTCGCTCAGAGCTAACTTGCCAGCTGGTATGCATTTCTAATTCATGGATATGTGTTTTCCCTACATGAGCTCCTAAAAATTTACACATCATCTCCCTAGGACCTCTTCTCCTCACCTCTTCTACATCATGCTTCCCAACTTGGTAGGCTTCCCTTCTGGCTCTATGTCGACAAACGACCAAGTCATTTTTGCATGGTGGGCTACCCAATTCCATCTCACCCCACACAATGGAAATCCTACCTCGGTGGGGAAAAATATTTCATGGGGAATATTTATCCCAGAAACCCACTTGTATCTGCATCAGGTGTGACTCAAATCCTCTTATCCCAATATACGTAATAATAAAAATGGCTGTCATTTCCTCGAATATCCACATGAATCCTCCTACACATTAGCATCCATCATAGACACTATACTCCAACTCGAACAAGCTAAAGGAGAGCTCACCAAGCTTTCCACTATGTATCTCCCATGAACTTGGAAGAAGTTTGGTCTCTTCCCCCTTAGTGGGGAAATCATATCTCCACCACCTAGTTTTAATTCTTCTAGAGGGGCATTAGGAATAAGCCTAGCCACGCATAAGTAATAAAGAGATTCATCCTATGTATGCACTACAAAGCGTCACTTAGCCCGTATGCAGGCACTTTCAACCTGGTTCCACCACTAGCCCTTTGGGCCCAAAATTCACCCCACGCCCACCTATCACATGGACCTATTTTAAGATGCAACCATTTTGGGCTCGGTGAAAATCCTTGACTATGTTGCATCATATTACCTCCCAGTTACTCTGAGAATCATAGTCAGAGCTACATTTTACAGAAGTGACCTTAGGATCCCAGTCCCTGCAAATTGATCGCCATGCTTGTCCAGCTATGCATTTCATCATAAGCTATTATTCAGCATGCTAGAGCATCTCATGCAAGTGTATTAGTTGTCAATCCTTAGCTGATTCCTAGTACATGAACATTTTCCAATTGTCTGTCTAATAAAATTAAGAATTGCATTTGAGATCATCATTTGGATCTAAGACCATGGAACTTAGTAGATATGGAGAGAATGTTATAGGACCATTTTTATACTATTTTTTGTAGTTGTTTAAACTTGATGTGGGCCTCGGAGCCATCCTTCTCACCCTAGACTAAGTCACTCACTACCTCTTGATTTACCCAATGAAGTATCGAAATAATGTCCTCCTTATGATCCTAGATGGATCTTCCCTGAAACACTACGAAATTTGTATCATTTAAAATCATAGAATTCTCACCTGGAGACTCCAGTTATTTATCCTTGAAGGCTTGTCACTACCCAAGTCCAAGCTTTTAGTATGTTACATCATTTCTTACCAAGGGAGGTTACAACATGGATTGAACATGATTTAATCTACATCCATGAATCATCAGATACTAGATTTCCCAATCCATTATTGTAGTGCCCATGATAAATGCAAATATTAAAATATCAGCTCTAATGAACTAGGGCATTTGGGGAGGGTAATACACAAACTTTCCTTTTAAGCAAGAAAGTTCATAGAGAGATTAGGATGTCATTTAACCTCATTTCAAGTGTAAAACTTTCTTAGTTCCATGCCTCAACTATGGTGAAAATCTCAGGACTCCATGCAAATATTTTACGAGAAAAAGAGCATTCCAGATATGACCTCGAGTCAGGAAAACAATGTTCCTAGAGCTCATTAGAGCCAAAAACAAGTTTTCTTGCTTTATCTTCACAACCTTATCTTATAAATTTTCCCATACCTCTATAGTTATATTCTCCATGATTTCCAATGACCATTCTTAATAAGCAACCTCTGAACCACTCCAAGCACCATAGTTTTGTCATGCATTCTCACCTTTTATTTATTGAATTACTTCCTAAAGACCTTAAAACTACTTTATAAATCTGATTTATAGCCTTGTAGACCTTACACACCTGGTATAAAATCCTCATAATTAATCTTCAGTATGCTTGGGACCAACTGCGGTCACTCACTCCATACATCATCAACCTCAGTACCGATTGTTTCATGCACTAGTTCAACAACAAGACCTACAATGTGATTAACTAAAAATGGACTAACTATGTAGTAAGGGGATAGTTAATCTAAGATATGAATAGCTGTAAATAAAGTAGATAAATGTAGTAAATAAGTATGCAAGCAAGCTAAAAAACTATGCAAAAGGAAATGTTAACCCTAATATGCAAGAAGGAAGAGAAAAGGTACTCAACCTGAATGACATGATGCTCACATAACAGTGATTTGGGAGTAAAGCATAATGATGTGTGGACAGAAGTAGGAGTTATTGATGCCAAAGTCACCTAGAAAATGGTGGATCTAGATGGATCTTTAGCTAGACTGTGAGCACCTTGGAAGGAGGACTAAAGGCACCTTTGGGTGACATTCTGGTCTAAAATCTAGGTGCACTCTAGTCTTGTATAATAGCTTTGAACCCATTGAATCTATGCAAGTGTCGGAAGATGAATTGGACAACTTTGTCTCGATCCTTGTCATCATGATTGTCACTGATAAATTCACTTTAGATGTCTATGTACTAATCATGAGATGGAAGAAAGACCTGTAAGACCCCAAAACAAGAAACAAAACCTAAAAAATAATAATGTATATGCATTGGTTTGGCTGACCTCATTTTCCACAATGGTGGACTTGTAACTAAGCGATGCACTACATTCTAGACCCAATATAGTTATGTGTTCTTATGTGTGTAATCATTTGCCTATGGTGCCCTAGTGCAAATGACGTAAAGATAAGGGCCAATATCTAGATGTAAAATACAAATGGTGGATGAAATAGAATGATTACAACCCTTCCTATGCAGTGTTTTTGATGTAATAATTCCCAACTACATTCCCTTTCCTTAGTAGATAGCTATGCCTTGATAGTTGATAGTCTTCCCATAAGATAGTAGGTATGTTATGTTTATATAGGCATCTCTTTCTCAAATTTTGACACTAATGACTTAACATGCCAACTAGTACCTAGGGGAATGAAAGGGAAAATTACAAATACTGACCTCGAAACTCTAAATAAGATGTAAGTGCTTCCAAGACTAGGGTGCCTAAAATAAGGACCGGGGCACCCATGGCCACCCCAGTTCTTCCCAATGTTCCCTTTTCAAATACTAGAGATGAAAAATGACCAGATAACAACACCTCAAACTCCTCGAGAGATGACCAGAACTATGCAAACAACTAAAGAATGTGTAAGACAAATGATGACAAAAACCAACTAATGGATAACAAGACTATGGGATGGGTCATTAATAAGTACTTTTCTTATGCAATATCCATATATAAAATAATAGACTTGATGGTATAAATGCAATATTAAGTTCGTGATTTTGTGACTCTACAAGTTCCCCCACTTTATGTTAGTGCAGAAGAAATAGTGGTAAAATAAAAGTAGATGTAG